>OZ023266.1:36655847-36931941 GCA_964006375.1 Tillus elongatus | reverse complement strand
TATATATATATATATATATATATATATATATATATATATATATACTATATATATATATATATATAATATATATATATATATATATATATATATATATATATATATATATATATATATATATATATATATATATATATATATATTTCGATACATGAAAATGTATGATTGCTAATAAATTTAAACTAAATTCGATTACCATATAGTTGAAATTCCCATAATAGAACAAAATGCCTTCAAAGTTTGGTTAGTTTGCCTTGTCATTGGGAACTGCGACTTATAGGTAAAAAAATATGGCAAAATTAACTTTCAGGTCAATAATATTACAACGGTAGCCATATTAAACTATGTTTGCGGTATCCATCTTGATTGTATTGAAAAACTGAAAACCATTTTTTGTTGAATCTAGTGTAATTAATACTGTTCCTAAACGTCAAAATGTTTGGGGTTGACATCTTTTGGGTGATGAATAAAAGGCCTTTTTTTCGAAACAAATACTTTATTCCTTGTCCCGACGCGTTTCGAACTTACCTAACAGGTCATCCTCAAAGGAATCTATAATTTATAAAAGGCTTGTCAGAAAAACTGAGTTTTCCGGTAGGCTACTTCTGCGAGGGTACAACGCAGGAATATATAAGATAAAATGAGTTAACAACAGCTAACCCCAACACTAAGTCAAAAAAGGTTAATATTTAACATGTCAAGCTACAAAAGCTATAAGAACACAAGTATACGGTCACTAAGTACTACATGCAATAAAATTGAAAAACAACTACAAGTCAAAAATTAAAATACAATAAAAGGCTAATCTGTCTCTAGATCTTCAAAAATTACAATACGTCTAATATTAAAACTCATAAAGCTTAAAAATTCTCCAAAATTTAAGTTTAAGCTGAAGACAACAACAGGAGTAAGAGCAGACAGCACAAACACCAGCAAGCCATGCAGCCGAGAAGAAACTTTCAGAGAAAACAAAACCTATCAAGTGAATGGGAATTGAAACAGAAGCGAGTTTTTACCGTTGTTTTAAACATGAAAAATGAAAAAAGCGCCAAGATGGCGAACTTACTTACTTGTCTTGCTAAACAGGACTAAAAAACTATACAGTTGAATGCCCAAGGAACATGCTTCATCTGTTGTTATAGGATTGATCCATTTGGTATCAGAAGTGCTAACAACTTTGAAAATAACAGCTCTGTTGAAAATCAAGAAAGAATTTTTGTTTTAAATTTAAAAGGTGAGATATAACGTGCATAACACGTGATGGAGAACAAAAACCGGCAGAACATCTCAGCGCAAGGTCGATTTCTGAACTGAAAAGGGAAAATGACAAGTGACATTTGACATTTGGCAGAAGTGACGTATCGACCACGGAAAACAAAGACGCTAAAAACGAAGGACAGGTCCGGAGTGGGCCAAAATGACCTGACGTAAGGTCGGCTTCTTAATCGAGAATGAAAATGGCAATCAACAAACTGACAGACGTGAGAAATCGACTCAAAAATATACAGACACTAAAAACAAAATGGCAGGTCTGGAAGCCAAGGAGCAGATCCCCTGACTAAGTTGTCTCACGGTCCACTTGGATGGTGTGTGGGCTGGTGATCTGCTAGTTGACTATATATGGCTGAAAAACTTGTGACGTCTGTATTGAAAACATTAAGTACGTTTTTGTTAGAACAATTGATATGTTTATAAATTTCCATCTCTTCAATGACACACTGTTCAATACCAAAATTGGAAGGATGCAGAACTGTTGCGTCATTTTCTTTGCTGAAAGGGTGACCTGACTCCTTCAAATGGCAACCAAAGATCAAAGTCACTTCGATTTAAATTTTGGAGAATTTTTAAGCTTTATGAGCTTTAATATTAGACGTATTGTAATTTTTGAAGATCTAGAGACAGATTAGCATTTTATTGTATTTTAATTTTTGACTTGTAGTTGTTTTTCAATTTTATTGCATGTAGTACTTAGTGACCGTATACTTGTGTTCTTATAGCTTTTGTAGCTTGACATGTTAAATATTAACCTTTTTTGACTTAGTGTTGGGGTTAGCTGTTGTTAACTCATTTTATCTTATATATTCCTGCGTTGTACCCTCGCAGAAGTAGCCTACAGGAAAACTCAGTTTTTCTGACAAGCCTTTTATAAATTATAGATTCCCCTGAGGATGACCTGTTAGGTAAGGTCGAAACGCGTCGGGACAAGGAATAAAGTATTTGTTTGGAAAGAAAAGGCCTTTTATTCATCACCCAAAAGATGTAGTGTAATTAAATTTTAACTCAAAAAAACAGAAAATAATGCTTGTATACAATGAGGTTAGGATAGTTTTGTCTTTTTTACATCACCAATCCTCAAAATCAGAATTTCAAGAATTTTGAATAGTTTTTAATTTTAACTAATTTTACTTTTTACAGAGGCGCTAGAATTATATCAAAATATCCTAATAATGTTAACAGAAAAAAAAACATAACCTCAGTGGTTTTTTCCTTTATATAGTGCGAATTACCTTTATCATTGATTCAAATATTTATAGTATCTTCTTTGATCATTCAACATGTTGTCATTTGTAAACAGAGATGAACATACCTAGTTGCTAATATATACTGTTTGTTAATACATACATAACCACAGATCTCATAGAATAATGTCACATGCGCAGTTTGTTGTTAAGAATTTCATGGCACTTGCGCCCAGATGTCGGATTCAAGTAAAATGTTGGACGTATTTACCAATAAATTACGTCCATTGGCCCAATATATAATGAAAATGCCCTAAATATAACTAAAACGCATTGATCGAAATGCCTTTCTGGACCTATTATCAACTTCCCTATTACTTTTATGTTATTCCCCACATTGATAAAATACACTTAAATTTTACTTGATAATGACCTGTGGTAATTTGGTCACGGACCTCTTGTTAAGGCGATTTGACGTCAAATTGACTATACATGTTGCTTGAGGTAGAATATGTTACCTACATTAAATACACTTCCCTGAGTTTTCAGTTTACGTATACTGGCCGCTTTCACAACAAATTCCTACATTTGTTTGCTATTGTTATCTACTTGCAAAGCAAGACTAGACTCAACGAATTAGGTAGCTACAATGAGGTGTCGTTTGTCCAGATACCGGGCCACTCGGACTTTGCAGGCAGTGTAGCGGCCAACGCTCTTGTCAAAAGGGGTGCCGGAAAGAACTATGTCGGACCAGAACCCGCGCTGGGGATATTAGTGAATTTTTATTAAAAAAATAGAGAGGTATCGATGGTGAGACTTTGCAAATTTTTTTTTTAAATGAGCGCGAACTAGGACCCCTAGAACCCATATCCGGGGTCAGTTTCAATTTTTATATGTTTATATATATATATATATATATATATATATATATATATATATATATATATATATATATATATATATATATATATATATATATATATATATATATATATATATGTATATGTATCCAACCGATAACTCAAAACATAATTAACCGATTTCGATGAAACTCGGCAAGTGCCTTTTTTATTAATGGCTTGAATGAGTTCGTTAGCCAGGGAAATCGGACAAGGTTTTCCGGAAAAGTTTTGAGTTATCTTTCGAAAAAAAATTTTTTTCTCCGAAAGTTACAAATCTATTGTAATGGAATTTGGTGGATACGTTGCTTTGGGAACGGCCTTAATATATACCAAAATTAAATTTTCTAAGTTTATAGAAAATTGAGTTTTTGAAATTTTGAGTTTTATTTTGAAAAAAAATTTTTCTCCGAAAATTACAAATCTATTTTAATAACATTCGGTGGACATGTTTATTTGGGAAAGGCCTTACTACATGCCAAATTCAACTTTCTAAGTTTATCGAAAATTGAGTTATCTAAGTTTGAAGTATTTAATAAAAATTCACTACGATAACGCACTTGCTGCGTCCAGAGCTTTTCTTATGTACAGCAAAACACACCTTAGAGACATAGACAGATAGAACAGTAATCCAACAATGGCAAAATCTTCCAGCATAGCAGACTCTAAGGCCCTTACAAATATACTTTCAGAGTTAAGGGCTCAACAAATTTTAGGGTACAACAGGCAAAAACTGATAAATCTGGTCGGATTGTATACAGGACACTGTCGTTAACGTCACCACATGCACATAATTGGGAAACCGAGTGCCGGTTGTGTATGGAGAGTGAGGACACAGTAGAGCACGTACTATGTTCCTTTGCAGCTGCGGACAGGGCTAGACACCTGCTCCTTGGTAAGACCCAATTTGCGCCAGAAGATCTTGATCAACTTTCGCTCACAAAAGCCACCGACCTCCGCAAGAGGCTGGATGTGTTATGTGAAATATAGGACAATCAGGCGTAAGTCACAGAAGACCTAAGTTCGCAGTTGTAGAGACTGTAATGATCTACTCACAATATAACTTGACCTAACCTAATCTACTTGTAATGATTCATTTTGGCAGTTATACAAGAGAAGTTCATTTCTGGGGTTTCCCGTTGCCTTTTGCAGAATTTGGTAACCATTTGGCAGCGCTCTACTAGTTGGGCCGTAACCTGATAGTGAATGCAGGATTATTCTTACATTTCTTTATAAACTGGAATCCTTATCATTGTGAACAACTCACAGGCAGGATGCGCTGTCTAAAAGACCATTTATGTTAGCAAAATACAAGGAAATACTCATTTTAAATCAAAAAATTTATAGTGACGCGAACAAATAAGTCCAAATCTTTTTAAAATTTAAAAGGATACCCTTTATCGGCTAGAGCGAAATTGGAAATAAATAATTTGTATCGCTATGAAAACTACAAATTAAAATCCGTGGTTGCCTTATGATGTTTTGATCAAAAAAAAATTTTTAAATAAAAATAAAATAAAATTGACAGATGACACCTTCAAAATATCTCCGTGATTTAACATGCAAATATAGGCAAACTATAACAATAATAACTATAACAACAATAAAATAACTAAGCAATAACAGCAGTAGTATGGTAGTGAATTTTCATAAAAATGTTTTTAATAGCAAATCTTGGTTGTCTTTTTTTAAGAAATCAGGCATCAAATTTGGTTACCCGTATAACCTATATAGTAAAAACAATGTGCCATGTTTCATCAAAATAACTTTGTTGTTTGAAAATGTACAAACATTTCCGAAAGTAAACTTAAAGTGTTCCAGAAAAAACTCGTTTCTTGGTCAACCTTATAGGTTAATAGCAAATTGAGCTATTCAAATATAAACTATTTGATAAAAATTCGCTACCATGACGCACTTGTCGCGTCCAGAATTTCTTTTACTACAAACATGCATTATATTTCGATGGAAAATGCTAAAATGGAATAACATAAGGCGTGTTTTATTAAAAAAAAAAAAAGAAAATTTGTATCACTAACGACTTATGGGCCAGCCTGTGATTGTAGAAATAATTTTTTAAGACCCTATAATTAATGTATATATTTTTTTCATCTCTTGTATAATAACGGATATATTGAGCTTTATTGATTTTTTACGAAAATTCGACAAAAATTATATGCCATTAAACGATAAACTCTATAGCTAAGGCTACTACCAAGCATCAGAGAAAGGGTCTATTTAAAATGAATTTTCTGGAAACATTTTAGTAAAATCAAGGACAATGAGGGTTCAGGGTTTGTAAAACATTCTTCTTGAGACATTTTCTTTCCATAGCCCGTATTAGATCCAAGTTCTTTGCCTAAATGTTGCCAATTTTGACGTTTTAAATCGTAACTTTGACGTTTTGAGAAAAACTACAATTTTTTTAATGCCTATAACTTTTTTGTCTTTTGACATGCAGAGCTAAATTTTGTTGGGTAACATATAAAAATTGAAACTGAACCCGGATGTGTGTTCTGGGGGCCTAATTAGCGCTCATTTGAAGAATTTTTTTCAAAATTCAAAAGTCGGGATCTTCTCATTAGTGAACTTGCCCAATTTTCATAAAAATTTCCTAAAACGCACCTTATCTTAAAAAAGTCCTGAATATAAATAAAAATATTTTTTTTTAAGAAAATTCACTAAAAGCATCGACACAAACCAATCTCCTATCAAATTGCAATTTTTTAAATATAATCTTCTAGGAAAGGGGAATTCACTAGATCAGTTTTCTCATTTAAAACCAGGTAGCTGTTATCTTGTATGTGCTTTTCTACCTCTAAAGCTGAAAGAAAGTCGTGTTTGAGTTTAGCATTGTCTAGGAGGTATTTTAGAATTTATGATGGAAACACCAAACGTAGAGAATAATATGCTGTATTTAAGTTGTAAAAATTTTGTTTTAAATCAAGTTTTTTCAATTGAATATTTTAGAATTTTATTATATTCTCTAATAGATAAGTAAAACTAGAAGCATTGACGTTTTTTTATTAGGTGTATTAATATAACTAACTAGTGGTCTCACTAATACAAGGAACATATTTCTGCACTAAGAAATAACCACACTGAAAATTTACATTTGCAAAACATATTATTGATACTCAACATTGACCCACAGTAAATAACTGCATCGAGCCATTTTATTTTTGTAATGACACTCCAAACTTCACTTTTTTGAAGCCCTAGAAGCAAAAAGTAGATACACAACAATAGTTACTTTGTTTTAAATGAGCAAACAAATCTAATGGATTCCCTTTTTTCAGAAGCTCTACTTTCTAACTAAAAACTTCAAATAAAATACGTCTAACTATATCAAAAAAGCTGCGATGAGATAATACATTTTTTTATATTTCAACAACACACGACGAGGGCTTACAGCCTAAATACTGTCGTACCGTGGGTGTCGACAAGAAGAAAAGACGCAACTTGTTAATTCTGGACTTGAAGGTTTCGAGGTACGGAGGAGAAGGAAAAACATGTGCCGGCAAGAAACTCCACAACTTGGAAGTCCTCGGGACAAAAGAGCGGGCATAACAAGATGTTCTATGTCTGGTGACCTGGACAGTAAAAGGGTGCATTCGCTCTGTTACCCTGGTAGATCTGTTGGGGGCAGCAGGTGGAGGAACTATGGAAGAAAGCTTCTCTGAGCTTTCTTCCATAGCACATTGATGGGTGTCGATATTTTCGTTGTACTGCCGATATTTTCGTTTTACTGGGTCTAATTTATTGCTGTTACTATTTAGCTATTTTATTGTTCTAATGTTGTTAAAGTTTTATTGTTATAGTTTGATTCTATTTACATGTTAAATATGGACACATATCACGTGGACATTTTGAAGACGTCATCTGTCATTTTTACTTAATTTTATTTTTAAAGAATTTGGTGATAAAAAACTATCAACAGATTTTTATTTGTATTACTCATGAATACGTATAAACCACATCAATTGTTTCCTGTCTGATGATGCTATCAAATAGCGAAGCCCGTGACAAAGAAGAAAACAAATATTTGTGAAGCCAGAAAATTAGTCTTAAAATGTACCTTAAAAGAAAATTAATGCTTTTAGTTGTTCTAGCATATCTTGCAAACCATAGGTAACAGAATTTTGTTAAAATATTATGCTGTTTATATCTAAATCTTATTTTATTTTTAACTCCAAAAACGTATCTACATTTGGGGACTTTCTTCTAAGTTCTGCTAAATCATAATATTATAATGCTAAGAACTTATCGTTGCCCTGTAGAACATTACTTTTGGACCACTATGTATATATTATAACACGTGACTAATTTATTTTTCTAGGAAAAGCTTTCTGTGCCAAATTTTCTGATGTGGTATAATTTGTGGTGTATAAATTGGTTTCAATTACTAGGTGATATAAGAACAGTTACCGGAACTAATATACCAGTATCATCCCGAGACTCATTAGTTTAGCAAAAGTGCCAATTTAAATTGAGACTTCGTAGGCAAAAAAAAGGTTAACGAAGCAATACAGTTGCAATTTTTTTTTTAATATAATTTTTTGTAAGTTACAAAAAAATATGTTGCTTATTGCCAAGACATTGATTTAATTTACACGACTTAGTGACAAACCTACATAATAATAAGATTATAAAATGCTTCTCCTGCTCTCAGATTTTTTAATGGTTTGCATTTAGTAAATTTCCTTTAAAAAAATCACTAATGAGGAGATATAGACTTTAATTTCGAAATCTTTTTTCAAATGAGCTCGAACTAGGCCCCTCAGAACACGTATCCGGGGTTCCGGGCTTAGTTTCAAATTTTATAAATTTGTATACACATATATGTATGTATATATACAGGGTCGCTGATAAGTCTGGAAACGGTCGATTATCCGGGAAAATATACAAGGTGTCGAAAAAAGTTTTATACAAAAGTTTTTGGGTTCTTCAATGTCTACTAGGCGGTGATAATTTTATTTATACAGGGTTGGTCATACAGGCGTGGCACACCAATTTTTTTTTTTTAATGGAACACCCTATATATTATTCGATATTTCAATCCTTCTCTTAATTTTGAGCAACATTTATGAGAAGCATAATGTACCTAAACTCAATCGTTTCCGGGTAAAAAAATAAATAAAAATAAACGCTACTGTTTTTAAAATCTATTGGATGAAGAACAAAAATAAATGAAAAGTAGAATATCTCTTGAAAACAATCTGTGAGTGTGAAAAGAACCGGTTGCGCTGTTTTTAACATTGTTTGGAATCCCAAGATAAGATAAGATGCCCATAAGAAACGCAGTATTATTCTTTTGTTTTAAAATGTTTCCAGGACAACGAATGTCAAACATTCATTCAGTGTCAACAGTTTTGAAACATTAGTAATTTAGTGTCAACAGTTTTTGTGCAAAATGGCAAGTTTAAGTGAAACCGAACGTATCGAAATTTTAATGATGATAGGGTACGGTGATAGAACACGAAGTTTTGCTCAAGTGGTGATTATGTTCAATGAGTTGCATCCTGAGCGGGAATCGATCTCCAAATCCACAGTTTCGAAAACTTTGCATCGTTTTCACGAAACTGGCGGTATCAAGGATAAACCTAGAACTGGAAGGCCAGTAACCGTTACAAATGAAGAAAATTCTTTGAATGTAATATTGGATGTGGTGGAAAATCCGAAAACTTCGGCACAGCAATTGGCTTTAAATCACAATATGAGTCGATATTCAATTCAAAAGATTACGAAGCGGGAAAAGTTCCGTCCATATAAAATTCATTTATTGCAAGAACTGAGTGAAGACGATTTTGATCGCAGAATCGAGTTCTGTGAACTTATTATGGAGAAGTTACGCCAAAATTTTAACTTTGCCAACCACATTTTGTTTTCCGACGAATCTACATTTTGTTTTAATGGAAAAGTCAACCGACACAACTGTAGGTACTGGTCAGACGAAAACCCACATTGGATGGAACAAATTCACACCCAAAGACCGCAAAAAGTAAATGTTTGGTGTGCTATTATTGGTGGACATATCATAGGACCTTATTTTATACACGGTAATTTGAACTCTGCTCGATATTTGACACTTTTGCAAGAATCAATTGTTCCAGACGTAAGTCGATTATTTCCGAACAATAACGACCCAAATCTACCAGCGGAAGAAATATGGTTTCAGCAGGATGGGGCACCCCCTCATTTTGGAATTGAGGTACGGGAATATCTGAATCAAACCTTTCCTGGCAGATGGATATTGCGCAGGGGAACTATTGAATGGCCAGCTAGGTCTCCCGACATGACGCCGCTTGACTTTTTTTTGTGGGGTCATGTAAAAAATTTAATTTACCAAAATAGACCGCAGAATATTGAAGAGTTGCAAGCAAGGATTGTGCATGAAATTAATAACATTCCTCAAAACGCTCTTGTAAATGCAGTGCAATGTTTTGTTAAGCGAATTCATTATTGTCAGGAGGTCAATGGAGAACACTTTGAACATCTTATAAAATAGGATTCCAAACAATGTTAAAAACATCGCAACCGGTTCTTTTCACACTCACAGATTGTTTTCAAGAGATATTCTACTTTTCATTTATTTTTGTTCTTCATCCAATAGATTTTAAAAACAATAGCGTTTATTTTTATTTATTTTTTTACCCGGAAACGATTGAGTTTATGTACATCATGCTTCTGATAAATGTTGCTCAAAATTAAGAGAAGGATTGAAATATCGAATAATATATAGGGTGTTCCATTAAAAAAAATTAATATTGGTGTGCCACGCCTGTATGACCAACCCCGTATAAATGAAATTATCACCGCCTAGTAGACATTGAAGAACCCAAAAACTTTTGTATAAAACTTTTTTCGACACCTTGTATATTTTCCCGGATAATCGACCGTTTCCAGACTTATCAGCGACCCTGTATATATATATATATATATATATATATATATATATATATATATATATATATATATATATATATATATATATATATATATATATATATATATATATAGGTGAGTGTGTGTGTGTATCACACGATTTTGATTAAATTTGGTGAATGCGCTCCTTTTGCAAGTGGCTTGAATAAGTTCGTTAACCAGGAAAATCGCACCAATTTTTCCTGGAAAATTGTTGTTTCCTTTCGGACAATTTCTCCGGAAACAAGCTATGGCAACAAAATTTGGTACGCAGGTTTATATTATAAAATAGACCACATACCAAAACTTAGATTTCTAAGTTAAATGAAAGAAAGTTAAAAGTTATAGGCATTTAAAAAACATTTGGGTGCCACTGATGACCAAACAAACGCATAAATCCAAAATATTTTGTGTGGATAACATATTATATTGTATATTTTACACTAGGATTGTGATCTTTGGCGCAGAAAGGTCTAGAAATTCCAGAAAAATTACTTTGAAAATATTACAGTTTTTCTTCTAAAAACGTCACAGTCGCGATTTAAAACGTCAAAATTGGCAACACTAAGGCATAGAACCTGAAAGAAATATGGGTTTTGTAGAGAAAATATCGCAAGAAGCATATTTTACAAAGCCTTAAATTTCAGCATCAACCGTCATTGTCCTTCAGTTTACTAAAATGTTTGCAGAAAAATAATTACAAATAGACCCCTTTTTGATACTTTGGCAGTAACTTTAATTGTGGAGTGGATGGTCTAATAGTTTGTAGTTTGCAAAAAAGCAGTAATTTGTGTTGGTAAAGTTATCAAACTTAGCAAACCGTTGCGACATTTTTTTTTTTATAATATTAAGTTCTGATTCATTCAAACCAATAATGATATTGATTTCACATGTTTATTAAAAACAGAGCGATTAAGAACTTAATGTAAAGTACAGATTAGAGTTCAATGATCCTGGCTGTATGTAGTTAGTAAAACCGTTTTATAGAAAATACATGTCTTGGCTGTTAATTGTTTAATTACAGAGCTGGTTTATTCAGAAGTTAACTCAATCAACTGTTACTTTTAATTTTAAGGGCAATAAATTGAAAAGCAACTTTCAAATAATTATCCCTTAACATGTTTATGTTTAAGTGAGTGAAGATTAGAAGCTGTGATGAGCACTGATAAATAGAATTTGGAGAACCCAATTCATAACAAGTTTGTATTCTGATTGACCTGACCTGACCTGACCTCACCTGACCTGACGATCATTTCGTTAGCGAAACCGGTTGGATCAGGTCGATTAACAAACTCATACAAGCGATTAACGAAGAAACATTTACTATGTAAATATTAGAACCTGCAATGAGCACTGCTCAATATACTCGCAATTTTCTTTACACCTGACGATCGTTTCGTTAACAAGGTTTCGTTATCAGAGGGACGAAGGAACTAACCGAATAAAAACTAGAACTAGTATTATATGTTAGTTGCCAAACACACTGTTGAATCTTAAATCCCCGTAACTAAAATTATATACCTGCTTTTGTAATAAGAACCGGACCTACTCGATTCATCAAAATGTTTTTGTTCAAATTTTTTAGGATATATATTTTCGTAAGCATCTAACTGACGCAAATGCCTGACATTTTTAATTAACTTTAAGTTATCCTTATCTATATGATGATTATTATCCCAAATATTGCTGAGCAATACATGATTTACCAATAGTGCCATATATCAGTTGCGCTAAATGTTCTTTAAATCTAGTTTTAATATTTCTTTTAGTTTGCCCAACATATTCAAGTTCACAATCCGTACAACCTATTTCGTAGATTCCCGATAGTTCTGTGGTTTTATCTTTATTCATTCGGCTACCTAGCAAATTTTTTAATGTATTTTTTTTTAGAAAATGTTAGATGGAAATTGGGTTCCCTAAAAATGCTATTAAAACCTCTCGTAATTCGCGGTTCAAATGGGAAATAGACAACTATTATGTTTAGTTTATCTTTTCTGAAAATCGTAGGTTCAGCAAACATTATTTTCTTGTTTTATGTTTATTGACTAATTTTTCCACTAAGCGGGCAGAGTAACTGTTTTACTTAGCTACATTTTTTATATATTCAAGTTATCTTCTGTATATTTCTTTATTTAAGGGAAACTGTATTAATCCATGCACCATAAAATTCAAACTATCTGTTTTTGTGGAAAGCTATGGTGTCAGTCAATTGAAATGTAACTCACGATAGTGGTTTCCTTTCTGTGGATGTCTCTATGTTTAATGACTAGTAGATCAAGTAAAGGTAATTAGTTATTGATTTCTATTTCATACGTTCTTCATTTCTATTCACGCATAAATGTGCGTGTGTGTGTGGAAGGAATTGGCTTCGGACATTACGTCCCTTGGCCATAAAACACCGCAGTGAATCTGTACCATTGGTATATCTATACATTGTTATAAAAAGCGATTCTACTTCAAATATATTTATAATTTGCTGCATGGATATCAATACTTACAGCAATAGGGAGGATTAAAGCGATAGACGTACCTTTATGTGTAAGCTCCTACAGAGTATGATTATTTTTAAATGGCTATAGTATAAGCAATATGTATCTCCTAACATATCAATTTTGTCAAAATAAAAATGTTTGTGTTCTCACTTATTATTAAGGATAGAGACAAAAGGCACTCGCTTCCCGCCCAGGTGTCCTTCAGGACATTTTTTTAACAAACAACACTGGACAGCTAATTACTTGGGAGGAAAAACAATAGGTGAGACAGTAGAAAAACCAAGTTTATATTAATATTATTCTTCACCAAGGCTTATACTAAAATACACATATAGAGAAACAGCAAACCTAAATTTTGATTTTTGTATGTCGAAGGAATTTTATAAGTATATTATAGATTTTCAGGCTATTTATACAAATAAGTGTTGCCAAGTTCACAGGAAACTCTAAGGAAACTCTACTCCTGCATCTTTAAGTTCTCTCCAGAGTTCTTTACGTATCAGGTTATACAAACTGCACACACGAGGTGTTTTAAAGTTCCTAGGTAACTGTTGTCACATGTACAATAAGGATTGTTACTAATGCCTATTTTATGTAGGTGTTGTGGAAAGCAGCTATGATTAAGCTTCATTCTGGTAATTATAGTCGTATAGTACTTTGGCATAATAAATTCGTCAATATGTGGAATCTTTTTAGACAACATAGGATGAATAAGTGTAAATTGATTAGTTGTTTTGTTAACAAATTCATACCAAACACTTTCCCACGTTTCCCTTATTTCAAATTTAAGTTTTTGATTTACATCTTCAGCAGTAATCCAGATTATTATTTTGTTTGGACTTTCTATAGATTCTTTTGCTAGTTTGTCAGCTATTTCGTTGCCTGCTAGTCCCGTGTGCCCTTTTTATCCACATAAATATGACTCGATTACCATCATCTTCTATCTACTGATACAGACGGATAATGTCACATATTACTGGATTTTTGCCATGTTTGGTGTAATCTTTGAGTGAAAGCAGAACTTATTTGGAAGCTGATAAAATTAGAGTATGTTTAATTTTGTTTTCATTTGACCATTGAAATGCTTCATACAAGGCATATGCCTCCGCAATGTAGATAGATGCTATATTATTTAATTTAACTTTTTAGTATCTACCGTCTTGGGAATAAAAAGCACAGCCTGTCGCAGATAACGATTTGGAACCATCTGTATATATTTGTGTATATTTATCAAACTTTTTCAGTGTTGCTTTAAGTATGGAACGATTTAGAGATGGGAAAATGGTATAATTTGGAAATATTATATCTATTTTGTGCATTTTTTGATAGAGTAGGGTAAATATTGGGATTTTGTCTTTTAGAACAATCGCGTCAGCAAAGTGCATTGTATATTGCCGTATGCATCAACCACTGGTGGTATTTTTTTGACCAATAAGTATTAGACAAACATTCAAGAAAAAGCCAATATAATACCTTTAAACAAAATGGGTAATAGTGTCGCCATTCGATAACTAGTTTCTTCGCCAAAAATGCCCTTCCTAAATATATCGGTGGTTCCTGGCTTTCCACCAGGACTCACGCATAAATACTAGTTCTAGTTTTTGTCCAATTAGTTTATTTATCCCTCTGATGACGCTAAATTTGCTAGTGAGACGATCATCAGGTCTGAAAAATTATATTGTGGTGAATTTTTCAAATTTTACCTATGTCTATGTTTGATTTAGATGTTTGATCGAGTTTTAAATATTAAAATTTCCAAATTTAGTACATACAGACTTGGAAGCTACTTCTCTGTTTTCATTGTTGAGTTTCGTTTCTGTAAATTAAGAACGTAGCCAGCGCGCAAAATAACTGGATCAAGTTCCTCTTCTGAATTCTAGATGTTCTAGGATGTTCTCCAACGTTTCTGTAAGCGGCGTCGCTACTTGACAGCATCCTCAGACATAAACGAAACCCAGCAGTGAAGCCAGAGAAGCGGTCTCCAGTTTCACCAAGTAAGGGCAACAACAATCAATGAATTCTAAATTTGGGTTAAATTTCCTTATGATATTTGGTTATTCGGCGATTCAAGTTGTGTTAAAGGCTTCACACAAAATTATTAAGTGAAAGTAAATTCAGTTGGGGTGTATGATGTACCTACTTCGATATCTCATTAGAGATTCTTGTGTGTTGAACAAGAAGTGAAAACACAGTAGAAAGCTTGCACACAGAATAGTTTACTTTGTATTTGCGAGGGCAGTGGGTGAATTTAACAAAAGGCAAATAATTTATTATTACCAGGAACTTATTTACATGCTACGAGAATGTTTTCAGACCTATGTTTATTTTATGTTGTCTGTAATACCACAATTTTAGTTGGCTAGTGGAATTCTTTAATTTTGAGCAAGAAGCTTTTTTTTTGTTAAAAAAAAAGGCATTTATGTAACTTAAGGCATTGAACTTGACTTAGTAATTATTTTTTTTACTTACTACGGTCTAGCCAAATTAGAGAAAGTGCAAATTGCATCCTGTTCAGCAAGAGCCACAAACTTTCATTCATAGATTCATTTCATAGATGACGCAAATAAGAAATGTCAAGTTTACTACACCAGTCAGCTAATCTGAAAGTTGTTACAGCATTCACGTTGTGTTCAGTGTTATATCCGGGAAGATATGTAATTCGCTTTTGAACTTGACAGAGACCCTAATAAAGAGGTCTTTGGTACCACGACTTTCCAATGTGCATGATGCAATACTCAGCTTCGTGTTGTATACGCAAGCCGGTAGTTTCGTAGCTATAAATCTTATTTTAAATAGCTTCTAAAATAATGAAGTCTAATTTATTTTGGTTTAATACCAGGAAGTATAATTTAGTAACAAAAATAAATAAAAATTTTCCCCTGTTTAGCTTAGGCATTTTAGTGAATTTTCTTAAAAAACATTACTAATGAGGAGATCCGTGTTTATATATAGGTATCCGACCTATAACTCAAAAAAAAAAAAATGGACCGATTATGATAAAATTTGGTAGGTGCCTTCATTTTACAAGTGGCTTGGACAAGTGCGTTACACAGGAAAATCGGCCCAGGTTTTCTCGGAAATTTTTGTGTTTTCTTTCTAAAAAAATTATAGCTCCGGAATTAACATCGTAAGGGCAACGAAATTTGACACGCGGATTTATGTTAGTATGGGTAAATTACCTGCCAAAATTTAGCTTTGTAAGTTAAAAAACAAAAAAGTTAGAGGTATTAAAAAAAATATGAGGTTTTCCTCAAAACGTCAAAAGTGGCAATATTTAGTCAAATAACTTGAAACTAATACGGGCTATAGAAAGAAAATGTCTCAAGAAGGATGTTTTACAAACCCTGAAGTCTTAGTTTCAACCGTCATTGTCCTTCATTTTCTAAAATGTTTCCATAAAATTCATTTTAAATAGACCCTTTCTCTGATGCTTTGGCAGTAAGTTGTCTTAGCTATGGAGTTTATCGTTGAATGGTGTATAATTGTTGTCGAATTTCCGTAAAAATAAATAAAACTCAATATATCCGTTATTATACAAGATATGAAAAAAACCTGTATTTATTAATTATGGGGTGTCTTAAGCTACATCTTAAAACAATATTTCTACAATCATAGGTGGCCCATAAGTCGTTGGTGATACACATTTTCTTTTTTTAGCCGAACACGCAGAATGTTATTTCATTTTTGCAGTTTCCATCGAAATATAATGCATCTTTGTAAAAAAAGAAATTCGGGACGCAGCAATTACGTTATGGTAGCGAATTTTGATTAAATGCTTCAAATTTTAATAGCTTAATTTGCTATTAAGGTACAAGGTTAAACAAGAAACGAGTATTTTCGAAAACACTTTAAGTTTACTTTCGGAAATTTTTGTACATTTTCAAACAATAAAGTTATTTTGATGAAACATGGCACATTGTTTTTACTATATAGGTTATACTGGTAACCAATTTGATGCCTGCTTTCTTAAAAGAGAACACACGTATTTGCTACTAAAAGCATTTAAAGAAAATTCACTACCATAACGCACTTGCTGCGTCCAGACTTTTATTGAGATAACTTTCACGTTGTTATTTCTGAAAGGTTATTTTTCTAACGTAGGTAATATAAGTCTGCTGTTAGCGAAATCTTATAGAAAAAGTTATCAAGTAAACTGTAACTTACTTCACCAACAATAAATGACTGGCTAATTAAAAAAAAGGTGTGAACGCAGCTAGTGTGTTATGGTAGTGAATTTTCGTTAAAACCTTTTAATGGCAAATATGTCTTTTTAAAAAAATTAAAGCAGGCATTAAATTTGGCTAAATATATTTTACACAAAATATTGCTAAAATAAATCATAAAATTCAAATTATATACCTAATCTGCAATTAAAATTGAAAATTGAATAATTTGTCTGCACAAAGTTCATTAAAAGATTATTGTCGACGAATTACGTTTAAAAAAATTTCCATCAATTGAACAATTTTTCATACAAAAATTTTCAACAAATGTTTCCTCAAAGAAAATTTATTAAAATCATTTATAAGATATTTTTCTATTGAAAGAACACTTTATACAAGAAAATTCGCTAAAAAAAGTAAATTAAAGAAATTAAAGAAAAGAGCTAGTCCGATATTCCTGGCCAGAGAACCATTTCAAGTTATTTACCTGCCTACCAAAATATTATTTTCCACAAAAACTTATTCGTCGGCACTAAACAATAGTTTCATGAAAATTTGCAAACATTTTTTCAAGAAAATCCGTATAATTTTTTTTATAATAACTTATTAAACATTTATCATTAGTTACCAAAATATCACAAAAACATCTTACAAAAATGATTTCTCTCAAGCACAAAAAAAATCTGCGAAAACTGGCTAAATATCTTTTACACAAAATTTTGCTAAAAGAATACATAAAATGCAAATTATAAACCTAATCTGTAATTAAAATTGAAAATAAAATATGTTGCTTTTATGAAAATCCATTAAAGCCTTATTTTCGAAGAATTTCGTCTAAAAAAGGTTCCATCAATTGAACAATTTTTCATGCAAAATTTCGCAACAAATGTTGCTTCAAAGAAATTTTATTAAATTCATTTATAAGGAAATTTGCTATTAAAAGAATAGAATGGAGCTAGATACTTTTTCTGTGGCTTCACAGAGAAAATTATTTTGTGTGTGGATGCTGTAAAAATTGAATCCGGCTGTAGAGAAGAAAACAACCTCTTCTGATGCCATAAACATCTACCTCTGTGTTAACTGTCGAAGGTTTTACCAACTAAGGGCAACAACAGCTACTATAAAACTTGAACTAAAAGTCCTAAAAGTGCTTATGTTTCATTTTCGACAAAAACTCACTAAAAGATATTGGAATTACACAATCTGATCAGATAACGTTAAAGTTGAACCAAAGACGAAAAATAGTTTAAAAAATGTTGAAAGAGAAATTCAGTCAACGTGAGATTTTCACCCGCGTCCCTTCGCTCATTAGCCATGCATCTAATAATTGTACCACTGTAAACCTTGTTTGACATTCTGCAATGAACGGTAGATAACTGATAATGGCCTTAAGTTATTTATTTGTAATATGTAAGGTCTTTAGAGGCAGATTTTGCAACTATTTTAACAAATGAGAAGTGTGGCATAAATCTAAAACAATCTAATATACATTTTATGCAATATTACATACAATGTTTTGGTATTGCGGCTTCTTTAAGTTTAAGTGGCGCTAAAATTTTGCTTTATTAGGTGCCTGTAACTTTTTCTTCTTTTAACTTAGAGACGCAAATTTTGGCTTAGAGTTTGGCTTTTGCAACATAAACCAATTCGCCAAACTTGGTTATTATAGGTTTGTTATTTCCAAAAGAAAACCTAAAAATATTCCGAAAAATTTGGTCCGATTTTCCTGGCTAACGAACTTATGTAAGACAATTATTTACTCAACAACTTTTATCAGAATCGGCCCATTATTTTTTGAGTTATCTATGGGATATATATATATATATATATATATATATATATATATATATATATATATATATATATATATATATATATATATATATATATATAATCATATAAAAATTGAAACTGACCCCGGATATTTGTTCTAGGGGCCTAGTTCACGCTCATTTGAAGAAGTTTTTTCAAAATTCAAAAGTCGAGATCTCCTCATTAGTGAATGCTTTAAAGACACTTCACTAATAAAAGATACATTACCATTAATAGTCATTAAAATAAAATAACAAATAAATAGATCAAATATAAATTACTTGAGCATGAGATTTTTATATGCATGTGAGGTGGCACGGTAAAAAAATTTAAAGAAAAGAGAGGGAGGGATATGGTTTACATAATTTATTGTAGAATTTTGATTCTACAATAAACGATGTAACGTTTAATATTTTTATTGAAATTTGACAAATTTATTAGCAAAGCAAAATTATACTTGATGGCAAATGAAAATTATTACTTTACTAAATAAATTGAATTAAAAGGTGAAATGTAAATTAAAGAAAAACAATCAAATTAAGCTACTTCTACTTAACATTGTGCTTTGCAATTTCTGTAGTGTGATAGGGCTTTGTCCCTAGAATGAAATGACCAGTTATAGCTGGTATAACTTTAGACGAATGAAGGTTTCTGCAGGTTCATGGGGCCGGTAAAACTTCTCAAAACGATTGAAGGTATTTTGCAGCTTCATGGGGCTAGTAAAACTTCTCAAAACGATTGAAGGTATTCTGCAGCTGCATGAGGCTGGTAAAACTTCCCAAAACGATTGAAGCTATTCTGCAGATTCAGGGGGCTGGTAGCATTAGCCTGTTTGCTCTGAACAATCCTCTAGATGGTACTCTGAACGGTTGGTTACTTCATGCTTTGAAGGCTGCTATGATGATGCTTCGGCTGGTATTCTGAACAGTGGTCTCAACGGGATGTTCTATAATATTAGGCCTAAGGTAGCATTCTGTTGTTGTACACACCAGACGTGATAATTTTAGTTAAGTGCCATAAAAGAGGAAAATTGTCAATTTTTCGTCGTACATATAGCTCTCGTTTTTTTTTAATTTCAACAACACACCACGAGGGCTTACAGCCTAAATACTATCGTACCGTGCGTGTTGACAAGGAGGAAAGAGGCAACTTGTTAATTCTGGACTTGAAGGTTTGGAGGTTCGGAGGAGAAGGAAAAACATGTGCCGGCAAGGAATTCCATAACTTGGAAGTCCTCGAGACAAAAGAGCGGGCATAACAAGATGTTCTATGTCTGGTGACCTGGACAGTAAAAGGGTGCATTCGCTCTGTTCCCCTAGTAGATCTGTTGGGGGCAGCTGGTGGGGGAACTATGGAGGAAAGCTCCTCTGAGCAGTGCCCGTGCAGATATCTATAAAAGAGAGAGGGAGGGCACCAAGGGCAAGGCGGTGGGCAAGTGATGGCAGCCATTGGGTATGGGTAGGGTCACCGATGAGACGTATAGCTCTCTTTTAAATGGAGTCCAGGATACCGAGTGTAGAAACGGCAGTTGCACCCCAGATGTGGGAGCAGTATTCGAGGTTTGGCCTTATTTGTGAAGTATATAAGGTATAGATATTAGCTAGTGAAAAGTATTTGCGAGCCCGGAAGAGGAAATCTAATTTCTTAGCAGCCGCTTCTGCAATTGATGTCACATGTTGGTGCCAATTAAGATTTCGATCCACAGAAATGCCAACAAGAGAAAAGGACTCATTACTTTGAATAACTTAGTTGTTTATTGTGATGGGTCTAGGGCTGGTGTATCTCTTATGAGAAAGAAATCAATATTGAGATTTGGTGGGGTTGAATTGTACAAGTTTTCTACTTGTAGATAAGTGACGTCAATTATTTTTAGAATAGTATTATGATATTGAGTTTTAGATTTTAAAATTCTGTCTTAAATATCTTAAATATAGAGTATTTAGTTACTCAATGGAGAATGGTGACGTCATAGGTGACAATTCTGCTTATGAGTGGTAATATAACAGTGGAAAATAAAGAGAAACGCTCAAAGCGTTACAAGATTACGACTTTAATATTTTAAAACTTTAAAAAAATCTCTTTAAATGGGCGCAAATTATATCCCGTAGAACCAACATCCAAATTCCGTTTTAGTTCTTATATCTCTATACCGGGTGATTTATATCAAAAGGAAAGAAATTAGAATTCGGGTTCTAAATTGAATTCTAAGCAGAAAATAAAGAGTAACATTTTTCCGATCGTCCTTTGTTTCGGAGATATCGTGGTTCAAACTGTAGCAGATTATGTAGTGGCATATGTCAAAACTTTATTTAATTACTGAGCTATTACACTGGAATCAAAATAATTACTTAAAGCCATAATAAATGTTCAAAAAGTCCCGGCCAGCCGCGATGCAAGCCTGGGAACGCAAAACTAATGAATTATAAACTACAGCAGAATCTTGTTCGATTTCAATTTCACGTGCAGCATTAATAATCCTTTCACGTAATTGATTCTCATTGTGAATTTCCGCCGCATAAACTAGTTGTTTCACGTGACACCAGAAGTAAACATCCAGTGGATTTAGATCCGGTGACCTAGCAGGCCACTAAATTGGACCACGACTACCGATCCACCTTCCATTAAAATAGTTGTCCATCCATTCTAATTCGTTCTAATTAAAGCTCGTCAGTACACCTATAGAACACACCTATAAAGTAATACGACTATGGTAACCAGCCTCAGAGCACGAACTGAGATGTAAGAGACAAGTCGCCATCGCGTTGCTGAACCAAGTAGTATGTTATCAAGACAGCTCCAAATAACACAAAATGTTATAAAATAGAGGCTATGTACAACCAACTATCAATTTTGTAAATTGTAAGCTCTGGCCCATTACTTCCCTAATAGAGGGACGATGAATGTAAGGCTAGATGTATTCTCACCACAATCAGAACCGTAGACCGGTTTCGCTCTAATTAGAGCTCGTCAGAACGGTATACTAATTGCAGTGAGAACAAACCTATAAAGTAATCCGGCTGTGGTAGCCAGCCTCACAGCACAAAGTGAGATCTAACAAGTGATAAAGTTGTTAGTCGGTTGTAAATAGTCCCTATTTTATAACATTTTGTGTTATCTGGAGTTGTCGTGACAACATATTACTTGATTCCGAGCGAGATGGCGACTCTTGTTTACATCTCACTTCGTGCTCTGAGGCTGGCTGCAATAGCCAGATTATTATATAGGTGTGTTCTCACTGCAATTAGTATACCGTACTAACGGGCTCTAATTAGAACGAAACCGGTCTACGGCTCTGATTGTGGTGAGAATACATCTAGTTTTAGCGCAAATAATGTTAACTGACTAGGTATGCCGTGTAAAGTAGAGTGAATTTCGTCACTAACGAAAAAGACATTGTGCAGTATCTAATTGATTATTCTTAACTCCAAAAACTCAGTACGGCACTGCTAATCACCTTCAGTTAACTTCTGAACTACTGCTATTTTGTACGGATGGTGTTTCATACTGTGCAGAATTTTTCGGGTATTTGTGGCAGATAAATTTAACTCTACCGCATGTCATCTCACTGGTCGATTTGGACTACGAAGCATTTGACTGACTCACCAGTTCTTCATCTTTACAAGTTTTGATTATACTACTTTGGGTAAATCTATAGAAATTGTGACTTGGACAAGCACAAGCTGGTAACTTATTTGTGAAACGTTACAATGTACAATTATTTCAATAAATATTACTGTTACTTGCAGATCGTCTCCTGCCAGTTTAAAGTTGACTTAATTTTTTTAATTTTCAACAGATCCGTTGTTTTGCTATTTACTAAAGCAAAATTATACTACGACTCGAAACATCACGAATATTAGGTTGACGACAAAGGAACCACTGAGGTGTCAATTATGGAACTAAATGTAATCATTTTTTTAAGACAATAGGCATGGATGCAAAACGATGAAAATGTTTTGTATCCTCCTACTATGTCAAAAATCATAACTACTGGACAATTGATAGTCCCTTTATTAATCTTATTTTTAAAGGGGTAGACATTGATCCAATCCAATCCATAGCAGGTGGTAGTGGAATTTTCCTTTATGTAACAGTAAAGGATTTTTTCACGCCCGAGGAGGTACCACCCCATACATCAAGGGGCCGGTGAAGTCCCAACGGACGTTTCCGGTTCTGGTGTATAAGTCGGTTTCCCTTATAAGCAAAAATGATGATGGCTCCTCCTTGTATAAAATATTCCGGAGGCAAAATACCCCTCCATTCGGATCTCCGGGAGAGGGGTGTACAGGGGGCGCCAACATCAAGATTTAACATATCCTTTTCGAATATATGTGGCCTAAATTCTAACCTGAACTCCGTCCACCATTTCCTCCAGGCTAACAGGCCCCAACTCCTCTTCCTCACCGAAACCCAAATCAGTGCCAAAACAGCCACTAATCACCTTAATTTCCCGGGGTATGAGCTCCTTACTGCCTTTAGATTGCATGGAGGCGTGTGCGCATACGTCCGTAGCAATCTACCCTGCACCAGACTTCCCAATTTAGAAGCTGGAAGAAAAGACATACTATGGATAAAACTCTCTCTCAGGGCTGCAACTAAATTCATCTGTTGCATTTACCGGTCACCTTCTGACAACAACTTTGTCCAGCTCTTTGACTACCTTTCTGAAAAAACCGACTATCTGATTTCTGAATATCCTTCCTCCGAGGTCACTATTCTTGGCGACTTCAATGTCCATAATAAGGAATGGCTAGGATCTTCAAAAACCGATCCACAAGGGAGAGCAGCGGAGGCCTTTGCAGTCAGCAATTCTTTGGCCAATATGGTTCAGCAACCTAATTACTTTCCTCGTATCCCAACACACAGCTCAAATCCCTTGGATCTCCTTCTTACTACAAATCCTGAATGCTATAAGATATCAGTCACCGCCCCCCTTGTTCGCTCAGACCACGGCATGGTCACTGCTTCCTGTGCAATGCAACCCGAGGTCACACAGTCATCACACCCACGTATCGTTTGGCACTACAACTCCGCAAACTGGGACGAAATGCGGGATTACTTTTCCTCATTTCCATGGGCGTCTGTCTGCTTCTCTCATCCTGACCCCTCTGATATCTCAGAAAACGTCACCGAGATTATCCAAGCTGGCATGGAATTATTTATTCCACGTACACAGAAAACCTCTTCAGCCACTCAAAAGCCCTGGTTCTCTAAATCCTGTGACAAGGCCAGACTTGAAAAGGTCAAAGCTCACAAAACGCTTCTACACAATCCCAGTCAAGAAAATCGTCAAGCATTCAACGACGCAAGAAACCGCTATGTCCGCATTCTTTCTGAGGCAAAAAACTCGTTTAATAACCACATCAAAAACAAAGTCCTCTCAAGCTCCAATGGCGGCAAACCCTTCTGGACTCTTGCTAAGTCTATTGGGAATAATTTCTGCAAGAGCACGTTCCCACCTCTCGTCTCAGGTGATGAAATTGTTTCTACCGCCCTGGGCAAGGCTGAACTTTTTGCTTCGTTGTTCGCCGGAAATTCTACTCTCAACCCACCTCTAAATGTTCAACCACCAACAGTCCCCAACGTCGCGCATAAAATGACTGATATCATTTTCAAAACTAAAAAGGTACGAAAGATGCTCTCTTCTCTTAATACCAGGAAAGCCTCTGGCCTTGACGAGATCCCAGCAATTGTTCTCAAAAAATGCGCACCAGAACTTGCTCCTGTCCTGACTCGTCTGTTTCAGATATCTTACAATAAAGGCATATTCCCTAGTAACTGGAAAACTGCTCGAGTACAACCCATCCCCAAGAAAGGATCCAAAGCGCTTCCTAGCAACTACAGGCCTATTTCTCTCATTTCAGTCATCTCTAAAGTGATGGAAAAGTATATAAACACCGAACTACTAAAATTCCTTGAAAAACACAGTCTAATCCACGACAGGCAGTATGGATTCCGTCAGCGCAGATCGACTGCCGACCTCCTTTCCTTTGTCACCCATTCTTGGAACAAGTCTATGGAACAACACGGTGAATCCCAGATTGTTGCTCTAGACATATCCAAAGCATTCGACCAGGTCTGGCACGCAGCGCTGCTTAATAAACTTCCGGCCTATGGCCTACCACCAAAACTTTGTACCTGGACAGCAAATTTCCTCTCCAACAGGAGCATATCTGTTGTTGTGGATGGCCATTCCTCTAAACTGTATCCAATTAATGCAGGAGTTCCTCAAGGTTCAGCTTTAGCCCCTACTTTGTTTCTTCTCCACATCAATGACCTCCTCTCTAGCACATCCAACCCAGTTCACAGTTACGCGGACGACAGCACCCTCCACTCAAACATACAATATTCTAAGCCTGTCTCTTTAGCCCAATTAGATGAGGATCGCAGACTCATGGAGGGTTCTGTCTCCGTAGACCTCCAAAAAATATTAGACTGGGGAAGTAGAAATCTTGTACAATTCAACCCCACCAAAACTAAGTCTTGCTTTCTTTCTCACAAGAGATACAGCAGCCCTAGACCCATCACAATGAACAACCAAGTTATTCAAAGTAATGAGTCCTTTTCTCTTGTTGGCATTTCTGTGGATCGAAATCTTAATTGGGACCAACATGTTACATCAATTGCAGAAGCGGCTGCTAAGAAATTGGGTTTCCTCTTCCGGGCTCGCAAATACTTTTCACCAACTAATCTCTATACCTTATACACTTCACAAATAAGGCCAAACCTCGAATACTGCTCCCACATCTGGGGTGCAGCAGCCGCTTCTACACTCGCTATCCTGGACTCCATTCAAAAGAGAGCTATACGTCTCATCGGTGACCCTACCCTCACCCAAAGGCTTCCATCCCTTGCCCACCGACGTGCCGTTGGTGACCTCTCTCTCTTTTATAGATATCTGCACGGGCACTGCTCAGAGGAGCTTTCCTCCATAATTCCCCCACCTGCTGCCCCCAGCAGATCTACCAGGGGAACAGAGCGAATGCACCCTTTTACTGTCCAGGTCACCAGACATAGAACATCTTGTTATGCCCGCTCTTTTGTCCCGAGGACTTCCAAGTTGTGGAATTCCTTGCCGGCACATGTTTTTTCTTCTCCTCCGAACCTCCAAACCTTCAAGTCCAGAATTAACAAGTTGCCTCTTTCCTCCTTGTCAACACCCACGGTACGATAGTATTTAGGCTGTAAGCCCTCGTGGTGTGTTGTTGACATTAAAAAAAAAAAAAAAAAAAAAAAAAAAAAAAATGTATTGCGGTATATTCAAATTCTTCATTATGATAACTGTCAAGCCACTGTCAAACTATCTCCAAAACCTCCACTTTTGAATGCTGTCATTAACGTTTACATTTAAATAACACTTCGTGTATTATTGTATAATAATAATTCCTAGAAAAAATTAACTAATGGGTATACAGACTACTCCTCTGTATGTAGTATGGACAAGTTTCACCAAGTAAGGGCAACAAGAATCAATGAATTAACTAATGGGGATATCCCAACTTTTGAGTTTTGAAAAATTTTTGTAAATGAGCGCGAACTAGGACCCACGGAACCTGCGTGGTTCTCGGGTTGAACCGCATACAGAATTTATGGAAACTCGACTTTTCGGCTCCTGTTTTGGAGCCATTTTCAAGAGGTAAAGGAAATATGTAAGGACACTCTAAGGCCTTAATCTGCCTACTCCTTAGAGCGGTGGACAAAGGTGGGTTGGGTTGTTGTAGCTCGATTACAGGGCCTCAATCTGCCTACTCCCCAAATCTCGCCGGAGATCATCTGTGAGGTCTCAGTGTGTTCAACCCTAGGCCTCATCTCTCCAATGGGCCGATTTTGATAAAATTTGGCAAGGACCTTCCTTTTGTAAATAGCTTGGAAAGTTTGTTAGTCAGGAAAATTGGACGAGGTTTTCCGGGAAAATTTTGAATTTTCATTCAAAAAAAAATTCATCTCAAAAAATAATGGACCTATTTTGACAAAATTTGGCATGTACCTTCCTTTTGCAAATTGCTTGAATAGGTTCATTAATCAGGAAAATCGGACGAGGTTTTCCGGAAATTTTTTTTGTTTCCTTTCGAAAATTTTTTTTTTCTCAAAACATAAAAAAGCTGTGATAACCAAATTTGGTAGGTAGGTTAACGATATAAAAGGTAAACTATACACCAAAATTTATATTTCTATGTTACAAGAAAAAAAAAGTTATAATAAGATATATTGTCCCAGAATTTCTATGAAAATTCACTACCATAACGCACTTGCTGCGTCCAGGCTTTTTTTTTAAATCAACAAATCATCTTGGCTCCCACTGTATGTTAAACAGAATTTTAGCACGTGCGTTTTCAGAATGTTGCAAGGATAATGCTGCCGTATTTTTAAAAGTATGTGTCAATATTCTTGTACCTATATATTAGATCTAATAAAAAATTAAACAAATACAGACTGCAAACCTTAAATTTCTTTGTGATATTAAATATGCTTGATTAACGTAAATATTGTATTATAAATAATTTATCATTCAACAACTTTCATTCCATTCGCCTGAGTAATAACAGATGTTCGCATTCCTCTGTGACACTTGTTGCATATAAATTGCGATTATTATTATGGTACGCAAAATTGCATGTCAAACAATTGTTGTTTTCTGTTAACAGAAAAATGTTGATCGAATACGAATTAGTTCTATCATTATCAAGTCTATTATTATTGTAGAAAGCTAAGAATTTCTAACAGTAGATAGATAATTAATTTGCACTCAAATACAAAATTACTAAATTAGAGAAACAACAATTAAAGGCTTTTTTACCAGACAACCTTCAAAATAAAATACGAACGCAGCAAGTGCGTTATGGTAGTGAATTTTCGTCAAAATGTTTTTATCAATAAATATGTATTTTTTAATGGAAGTAAGCATCAAGTTTGGTTACCAATATCACCTATATAGTAGAAACAATCTACTTTATTTTATTAAATAAGCTTTTCGACAAAACTCCCAAAGTGTCTTTGCATAAAAATTTACAAACAATCTTTTCACGAAAATCCGACAAACTTTTTTTTTTTAATAATTTACGAAACATTTGTTAGTATACCCTTCACGTCTGAAATACAAAATATAGGCTGTTCTATTGGAAACAATTGAGTTACGACAGTTAGATTTTGTTTAATGCACTCACTATTTGAGAGTGGCCTATATACGCCATCTTGCTTTTTTCATAAAATAACTTAAACGAAACCCTCTCTGAATGCGTCACATGCACGGGACTCCGATTTCTATTGGTAAAAACGCTGTATCACAATATTTGATATGTGACAAAAGTGTGAAAAGTTAAAAAACAAGCTTGCATATTTGACACCTTTCTTCCAAAACATCAATTGTTTCCAATTTTGACATGCCAAATAACATAATTTTCTCAATCTCTTTTTCACCTTAATGTATTAGTCAATACTTTTATTTTAAAATTATCTTGACAATACCGTTCAAATTTCTGACCTGAGGTGATTTTTTCTTCACTCCATTATTACATTAAATTTTATGATTTAGCTAGAGCCAAAGTGACAACCAAATTTATATATATATATATATATATATATATATATATATATATATATATATATATATATATATATATATATATATATATATATATATATATAAAGTCTGAAACCGAACTCGGATTTGGGTTTCGGGGTCCTAAATAGCGCTCATTTGAAGAAATTTTGTTCAAAATTCAAAAGTCAGGATCTCCGCATTAGTAAATTTTTTTAAGAAAACTTACTAAAAATTACGTCCGAAGATATCTACGCACAATTAAAAACGGTAATTAAAAGAGTAACTCACACTACAAAGTATTTGTATACTAATATTTCGAAATTGATTGGTTATTATCTCCCTCATGTCATCTCTTGTTGTTGGGGGTGTTTTATAAACTTTATTCTCAATATAACTCCAAAGAAAAGAGCCCATTTTATTGAATTACGATGACCTGCGAGGCCGCAGGACTAGTACACTTCTTCCGATCCATTGTCCAGGGACCTGATCATCAAGTTCACCTTGAATAAGTAGATTATGGTGAACAGGTGCACCGTCATGTAAGAACCACATTTGCTGACGTATATGAAGTGGAACCTCTTCCAATAATACGGGGAACTGATTTACTGAAAAATCTAAACCCATCTCAGCATTTAAATGCTCATAAAAAAATGGTCCTACTACATAGTTACCAACAATACCTCCCCACACATTTAACGACCATCTAGTTTAACTGTGTGTAATTATGTGGTATGGATTACTTGTAGAATAATAGTGGAAGTTGTGCCTATTATCACAACCATTTCTATAAACGTAGCTTCTCCAAATAGTACATAGTCAAAAAAGTATATCTGTTGATTAACTTTTTGTAGGGCCCACTCACAAAATGCTAATCTCATCTCGAAATCATTATCAGTTAATTCTTGTTGCAATTGAATGTGGTAAGGGTGCATTTTGTTTTTAGAAAGAATTTTGGAACACAGTAGTAAGTGCGTTCTTGTTCTGTGGCAATACTCCGTATACTTCTACGTGGGTTTTCTGTGACTGCCAACAACACATTCATCTTATTTTCCTCTATCATAGCAGTATTTGCTTTTTCCTGCTTCTCTTAGTTAACTGAACCAGTCCTGTTAAAGCGATCCGTTAATCCTTCAAAGCTCGATTCTGTAGGTTGTTGCCTCTCAGGAAAACGTTGATGATACGCTTTGGTTGATAGTAATCCGTTTTTCTTGCATTATCCTAATATCTACATCAAATCATTTATTTCGTCGCGAGTAAAATTCATCTTTGGCCTACTTTAGATTATTTAAAATAGCAACAAATGTACCACACTACTGAATTCACAGACAATAATGCTAAACTGTCAGTTTTTGACAAATAAACCATGGCCCTCGATAGAAGCATAGAAAAATGAAAAAAACAAAAACTAATCATTTTGGGTATAGGGAATGCTTAACAAAAAAAAGTGTTTGGCTAGTACTTTACGATAATTACATTATTATAATTATTATTATTATTATTATTATTATTATTATTATTATTATTATTATTATTATTATTATTATTATTATTATTATTATTATTATTATTAGTTTATTGATATACAGGATGATCAATTTAAAAAAAAACTGAGAGAATAATGAATTATCTTTTTTAGACTCGGCCAGCAATCGATTTAATGAAAATTAACAAAATCAAACATTTTTATAAATTTTAACAATAATTAAAATGCTACGGCTGCAATAGATCATTGTTCTTGTACTGCTTTTAAATTATACAGGTCGCTGAACATGTTACGATTATCATGGAAAATTGGTTATAACTCTTTAAACACCCTGTATAACATATTACCACCCTATATTTTTGTAATGAGGAAGTAAAGCGGATTTCAAATTTAAATTAAAATACAGGGTGATTCATTTAAAAATATATAACTTTGTACTGGCACGGCGTTACGGAACATCCTGTAGCATTGTAACTAAATTTAAAATATGAAGCTTAAGCTTTGCTACGATATCCCTAATTTTTACCTCCATACGTCAAAAGACAGAATATACTGGACTTTATCGTACTAATCAATTACCCTGTATATATATATATATATATATATATATATATATATATATATATATATATATATATATATATATATATATATATATATATATATATATATATATATATATATATATATATATATATATATATATTACCATTAGTAAAAAGCACAAGTTTTATTCTGTATATCATTTCTGATTCATTGGATATATTTATTACTAATATAGTCTGGAGACTTTAATGGACGAGTAGCACAGAAACCCCAAGTTAGGAAATATTTTGTGTTAAGTTAAATGACCGGCAAAAGTTTAATAAAAATTTGGTTTATGGTTTTTTCTGATTGGACTGTTTACAAATAAAGTTTCATCCAGCAAATATTAAAAGGATTTTAATTTTGTTTTTTACTGAATTACATATAAACATATTATAAAAGTCTGTGGCCAGTGGGTCATATCCCTGAAGCCAGTAACCGAGGCACACACACACACACACACACACGACACACACACGCGCATACAGAAATATTTTGGTAAACAGGGTGGTATCTTTTAGTTTGTGGAATATTTTAGTCAGAATATATAAAACTACATAATACGTGAGACTTAAGTTATTATTGAAAAAAAATTAACAATTTAATTCAATTTTTAAAAAGTTGAAAAAAAATTGATCTTGAAATCATTGGTTTATAGGGTCAACAACTGTCACTAAATCGAAGTTTGAATTTTCTGTCGCGTCTCATCATATATCGGAACATCTTCAGATAATTATAAAAGGTCTGGACCCAGCTAGTGCGTTATGAAAGTGAATTTTTATAAAAATGTTTTCAATAGCCAATATGTCTTTAATGCAAGCAAGTTACAGGTATAACCTATATAGTAGAAACGATGACCCCCATTTTATCAAAATAATGTATTGTTTAAAAATGTACAAAAGTTTTCCGAAAATAAACTTAAAATGTTTCCGAGAAAAGTGGTTTCCTAGCCAACGAACCTTAGGTTGATAGCAAACTGAGTTATTGAATACTGAAGCATTTAATGAAAATTCGCTACCAAAACGCACTTACTGCGTCTCGATTCGTTTCTTACAAACCTGCCTTATATTTCGATAAAAAGTGTAAAAATGCAATAACATAAGTCATTAAGTGTCATTAAGTGAGTGGTGGACGTGCCGCCACCTAGTTGCGGGCGGCACGTCCACCACTCACTTAGTGTTTTAAGACTGGCTATACTATAGCCGTATTACTTTTGGTGCATTTTTGCTACAATTAGTATGCCGTACTGAAGAGCTCTAATGAGAGCGAAACCGGTCTACGGTTCTAATTGTTGCGAGAATGCATCTAGTCTTACATATAAGTCATGCACGAAAAAAAAAGTATAGGTATCATCAACGACCTATGGGAAACCTGTGATGGTGAAAATAATTTTATAAGATGCAGCTTAAGGAACCCCAGAATTAATATATAATTTTTTTCTTCTATCTTGTATAATAACAGTAATATTGAGCTCCCCTAGAAATGCGTCACCCTATATGTAAATAAACATATATAAACTAAACCTAAACCCGGATATGGAGTCATTTGAAGAAATCTTTTTAAAATTCAAAAGTTGCTGTCTCCTGATTAACGAATTTTTTCTACGATAATTAGCTAAAAATTATGAACCGTTAAACCATAATCTGAGCTAAAACTACTGCCAAGCATCAGAGAAAAAGGGTCTAGTTGAAATGAATTTTCTGTAAATATTTTAGTAAGTAGTTCTTTTCAAGACAATTTTCGACCTATGCAGACGAGACAAAATTTCACGTACTTCCAGAACTGCCTATTCCTTAAATTTGCTTAGTTTCCAATCACTGAAATCTTCCTAAAATGTATGCTTTTCCAGGGATTTCTATGTAGTGCTTGCGTATCCAGTAGTTCGTTTATTGTTGAGGTGTTGGCCTTATGGTTTTTCTGTTTTAAAACGTGGTTTATTTTTATCTATTAAATAACCAGCTCAAACACTTATTATAGAAAGCTTGAAATAAAGTAATGTTTAGTATAAATGAGATATCGAATATTTCTATTGTTAACACAATCATGCAGCAGATTTGGAGTAGATAGTTAACAATCTTCACTAGTGTATTTTGTGTAGTATACCGGGAAGACCTGACACAGTGCTTTATCGATATTTATGTCTTCCACGATTCTATTGTTTACTTCTTTACTGAACATTTTTTGCGGAGACGCAACCAACAAAACGCTACGCGTTGGCAAGTTAGCGGTACAATATAGCATGCAATATGCAGAAGAACTCTGAGATGAAGTACACTGGTTACCATTTAAATCACACCACTACTAGAACTTTGACTTTTATTAAAACCAGAATGCAAACAGTACAGGTATAACAATACCCGTACAAGGTATTTTCATTCTAAATAACAATTTTAGCCACAGCTTTTACTGAATTTTACTCAGAGTACCTAACGAATTTTTGTTTGGGTAGAAGAATTGGGTGAATGTTAAAAAGTGAAATTTTCCTCGGTTCTTGCTGAAGCATCTATACCAAATAGAAAATAATAAAAATACTTTGTGTAACTTTATTGGACACACTTTATTAAGCACATAAACGTAATATTTCTTAAAAATATTTCAGCCTCACCAAGACTTTTGCTAACTCTTGATATTTAACATCGATTTTTGTACGTTTTCTCACCTATAGACATATTCTCGGATAAAAATCGAGTCACGGAAATAATACAGCAACTTTTGACGATGTCATATTTCTGGCAGGCGTCTCCTTATTGAAGCCTCAGCGTTAACTTAGTAGAACGCTAAAGCTTGAGCCTCAATAGGGAGATGCTTGCCCATTAGAAGAGTGATGTGGCTCTGCTAGTAGTAACTTGATTGAAAACTATTTCCCGGCAATATTCTGAGATACGAGTTACCAATATAATTGTGTGTCGCGTTTTCTTTCAAGAGTGAAACAATAAGTACACTTGGAGAACCAAAATCACCACAACACATTTTAAAAGACCTGACGATCCTTTCACTAACCAAGTTAGCATAATCAGAGGATGAAAAAATCTAACTACGTACTTTAAAAACTAACACCACCTAATATACCGCATCTTAGGTAAAGAGGCCGAACTGAGAGGGGAACTAATCGCAGGCAAATTCTGCCGTGTATTATACTTTTTTGCCGGACGAGGTCTTTGAACTGTCTTTATTAACTTACCTAAAAGGTGTCTATCTCTAATAATTTTAAGAAGGTTCAACGACAACTAAATTAACATACTTTCCTTTGGCATAAATATCTGTATTCTTATGTTTTCTCTAGGACGTGTTGAAACATGGAAACTTATTTTACGAAGCAATCGATCACGTGACTCGTAATCGGCGGTGGTGGAACGTTTATATATACTGTCGAACGCGTTTAGCTGTCCAAGATCTTTTATTAATTTTAGATTATCTTCATTAACGTGATAATTAATATCCCAAATAGGTCGGGCGACGGAAGATCTATCTATAGTACCGTAACGTAATTGGGCTAAGTGTCCTCTGAATCTAATTCTAATCGATCTTTTTGTTTGTCCTACGTACATCGAATGAAATTAAAACCTCGCCTTCAGTAAATTTAACCTCTTTAATCGTATTAATAAATACAAGTGAATTTGTTACTGAAAAACTTTTCTGTTTAACGGGCAAGCCTTTAAACTCATTTGTCAACCACTTTGCCAAATTATATGGCGGGGAATCTACAGCCGAAACAATAAGTCTAATTGATTTTCCCGGTTTATGAATTTTTGGGAGACCGTTCTTCTTGGGGACTTTCGGATTAGAAACTTGCAACTTTCTTCCTAAGTCTTTTGATATGAGGTTGTGACAACTTTCTAGACTGTTTTTAACGTCCGAAATGAGTTTTGGTAGCGGATTTTTATTAAGTTTTTTATACGGTCCTATAGCTATGGCGTTATAAACTCTATCTTTATACTCGTTTTTGTCCATAATCACTACCTTATTACCTTTATCTGCTTTAACATAGCAAAACATTCTTTTTCTCGCAATCGTTTAACTATTTTCATTCGATTATAATTTCTTTTTTGTGGACTTATTTTCTTTCAAATTTTTTGAAATTTCACTTTTACACGCTTCTCTAATAAAATTTTTTATTAATAAGATTCAATAAGTTAAACTTACTGAAGGCGAGGGGTTAATTTCATTCTATGTAACGTCATTGTTTTCTAGCGTTCCCACAGAGCAAACTTTAACGTATTTAGAGCGGTTGTTAAAAATGAATAACATAAATGAAAATGTCTGCAGAGGCTTTAGCTAACCTTTGTATCAAACAAAATATTTTTCAATTCAACAATGAATTTTTTGAACAACCTCAAGGCACGGCAATGGGCAATCCGCTATCGCCATTTATTGCAAACCTTTTCATGAGCAGATTTGAAACAGATCTTGAAAGTGAAAGTGGTTATTTTCTCAGAGTGTGGTTTCGTTACGTGGATGATATTTTCGCGGTGTTTAACACAAACATTTGCAGAATAGAAGATTATATTGCCAAATTAAGCAATAAATTTGATTCTATAAAATTTACCCACGAATTAGAAATTAATAATAAATTACCCTTTCTAGATGTACTATAGTTATCAATAATAAAGATACTTTAAAATTCGATGTCTATAGAAAGGAAAACACCACTCTAGGCTAAATTCCAAACGACCCACATCATACGTACGCACAAGAAATGACCAGTCTGAATATTTTAGTAAATCGGTTAATTAATTTTCCTTTAAACAAAAGTAGATATACCAAAGAATTAAATTATATTAGGATCGTGGCCGAATATAACGGACACAGCTTGGCTAGTGTCAAAATTAATCAACAAACAGAAAACAAAGAAAATGTTGACGAAATCACCGACGTTTAGAAGAGAGAAATCCGGAAAAAACTTGCTTACCATTTGAATCTCCAATCACGAGGGGTCTAGATAGCATCTTTAAACAAGTTAACTTGGAGCTAATATTTTCGCCAAAAAAATACCTTAAAACACTTACTAGGTAACCAAAAACACAAGGATATCACGGCCAAAATGTCGGGACTTTATAAAATAAGTTGTAAAGATTGTAATCTAAAGTACGCCGGACAAACAAAAAGATCGATTGGAATTAGATTCAAAGAACACTTAGCCTAATTACGTTACGGTACTATAGATAGATCTTCCGTCGTCCAACATATTTGGAATAATAATCATTACGTTAATGAAGATAATCTAAAATTAATTAAACATTTTAGACAACCAAGACATCGAAACGCGTTCGAGAGTATATATATATATATATATATATATATATATATATATATATATATATATATATATATATATATATGTATATATATATATATATATATATATATATATATATATATATATATATATATATATATATATATATATATATATATATATATAATGCGAAATATAGTTACAACAAAAAATGTATGAACGTTTTACCACCGCCGATTACAAGTCACCTGATCGATTACTTTGTAAAATAGATTCCCAGTTTTCGACACGTCCCAGAGATAGCAAAAATACAGATATTTCCGCCAAAGGAAACTATGTTAATTTAGTTGTCGCTGAACCTTCCCAAAATTATTAGAGATGGACGCCTTTCAAATAAGTTAATAAAGACAGTTCAAAGACCTCATCCGGCGATAAAAGTACAATACACTGCAGAATTTACCTGTGACTAGTTTCCCCTCTCAGTTCGGTCTCTTTACCTAAGATCCGGTATATAAGGTAATGTTAGTTTTTAAAGTAGTTAAAATTTTTCTACCTCTGATGACGCTAACTTGGTTAATTAAACGATCGTCAGGTCTTTTAAAATGTGTTGTGGTGATTTAGGTTATCCAAGTGTACTTATCAGTGCTCATCACAGGTTTCAATCTTCACTTAGTGAGAGTGAAGCAGTATTAAAGTATTAATTAAATGTTGCAACCCTTACTTGGTGAAACTGTTTCATATTAAATACAGACGTGGAAACCTACGTAAACGAAAACTGACATTTCGGAAGCCAGAGAAATAGTCTCCACGTATGTATTTACTACCAAAATAGCTTCAGAAATCAAAACATAAAAATTATAATTGTCACTGCAAATTACTAACACGTTAAAAACTTCTCACTGGAAAATTAAGAAAACTTAAAATTTTCTTTTATTGGGAGCAGAACAATAGAAAATCTACTTCACACTCAATATTATCTGCAATTTTCTAGTATTCATAACCTACATATTGCACTCATTTTAAGATCTCTAGTATATCTAGTTTGCAGATTTATTTACGGAACCATTAGAGGAATCACATTTAAAATAAAATTACATACCGTGTAGTAAAATATAACAGTTCTCAGCAATTAAATTGCCTCCAATGCCATGACCCTTGTACGTTTCCGTAATTAATGTTGTCATCTGAAGCAACACATTATCTTATGCGTGTTCAGAAAGTGTTACAATTTTTATTTATGACATCAGTAACCATCTGGTTTGTCTCTTACAAATAAAAAACTCGGGACGCAGCAAGTGCGTGATGGTAGTGAATTTTTATTAAATGCTTCAAATTTAAATAATTCAATTTTCTATAAACTTAGAGAGTTTAATTTTAATACGTAGTAAGGCCTTTCCTAAGGCAAGATATCCACAAAATTTCATTAAAACAACTTTGTAATTTTCGAATTTTTTTTAAATAAAAATTCACTAATAGAGATTACTTTCAGGCGGTGGTCTAATTTTATAAAAACATACAAATTACACATCATTTCATTAAATAGCGACATACAGCTTGCTATTCGTTTTCGTAACGACAAGCAGAAATTTACCTATATTTTATATAATTTTTAAAAAGGTGGTCTCGCGACAAGCAAATTGATACCCCACATGATGGGTCTAGGCCCAACCCTTTTAAAGTTATTCATTTGTTTATTAAAAATATTGGTCAATTTGGGGCGTAAATACTTCGATTCTGCACAATTTGCTGGCTGCATACTTCCTGGAGTTAATTTTATACACTCCTCATTATAACAAAAATTCTGGACGCAGCAAGTGCGTTATGGTAGTGAATTTTCATAAAAATATTTTTAATAGCAAATATGTGTTTTTTTTTCAGAAAGCAGGCATCAAATTTGGTTACCAGTATAACCTATATAGTAAAAACAATGTGCCATGTTTCATCAAAATAACTTTATTGTTTGAAAACGTACAGAAATTTCCGAAAGTAAACTTAAAATGTAACTGAAAAAATCCGTTTATTGGTCAACCTTATAGGTTAATAGCAAATTGAGCTATTCAAATATGAAGCATTTAATCAAAATTCGCTACCATAACGCACTTGCTGCGTCCAGAATTTCTTAACTTACAAATATGCATTATATTTCGATGGAAAATGCAAAAACATAAGACGTTTTCCACTAAAAAAAATTATTTGTATCACCAACGACTTATGGGCCACCCTGTGATGGTAGCAATATTTTTTTAAGGTGTAGCTCAAGACACCGTATAATTAATGTATACAATATTTGTTCATATCTTGTATAATAACGGATATATTGAGCTTTATTGATTTTTTACGAAAATTCTACAAAAATTATATACCATTGAACGATAAATTCTATAGCTAAGGCTACAGCCAAGCATCAGAGAAAGGGTCTATTTGAAATGAATTTTCTGGAAACATTTTAGTAAAATGAAGGACGATGACGGTTGAAACTAAGACTTCAGGGTTTGTAAAACGTTCTTCTTAAGACATTTTCTTTCCAGAGCCCGTATAAGATTCAAGTTCTTTGCCTAAATGTTGCGAATTTTGACGTTTTAAATTGTCACTTTGACGTTTTGAGGAAAACCCCAATTTATTTTTCTTTAAATGCCCATAACTTTTTTATCTTTTGACCTGCAGAGCTAAATTTTGGTAGGCGCCTCACCTATAATAACATAAACCAGCGTACCAAATTTGGTTTCCCTTACTTTGTTAATTCCGGAGATATAATTTTTTTTTGAAGGAAAACCCCAATTTTCCGGGAAAACCTGGGACGATTTTCCTGACTAACGAAATTATCCAAGCCATATGCAAAAGGAAGGTATTGACCAAATTTGATCAAAATCGGCCTATTATTTTTTGAGTTATCGGTGTGATACATATATATATATATATATATATATATATATATATATATATATATATATATATATATATATATATATATATATATATATATATATATATATATATATATATATATATATATATATAAATATATATATATATATATATATATATATATATATATATATATATATATATATATATATACATACATACATATACATACATATATATATATATATATATATATATATATATATATATATATATATATATATATATATATATATATATATATAAACATATAAAAATTGAAACTGACCCCGGATATGTGTTCTGGGGGGCCTAATTAGCGCTCATTTGAAGAAATTTTTTCAAAAGTCGGGATCTCCTCATTAGTGAATTTTTTTAAAGAAAATTAACTAAAATGCAACATGGTAATTTGTAATCTAACCTGCCTATACAGAGTGTTAAATTTCGCAAAACTTAAATTTTCTCGAAAATTTCAAATGAAACGCCCTGTATATTAGAACGTTATTATATGAGAATTTTCATGGCCTTTTCAGTAATACCACGTTTGATGAGATTATTTTCAACGGTTTCAAAGCTTTTAAGGTTCAATTACGGAATTAGCCATTTTCATATAATTTCAAGTAAATACCTCACGGTAATATGCAACACCCTGCATTTTACAAAATTTTTAAATGGGTTACATGATATCCTTATTTCACACTGCATAAAAAAAACTAAAGTGCGTGTGATGTAAAAGAGCAAAACATTTGATGCATATATTAACAAGGTTTAAATCAACAAGAAAAACACGATGATCGCAGAAGAGCAAAACGAATACTTGGAATATCATGACATTAGGATTTGCTGTGGAAGGGTATGTGGCGCTTACACGGGGGGTGATGGTATCGGGCGTGATAACATACGCTAGCAGCTTACCTGAGTAACAGGTTCTCATTGACAGAAATTTGAATGAAAATGATTACATACGAAACGTACTGCCGCCTGTTGCATTGCCGCACGTACAAGAGCTAATTTAACACTTTTACAACAAGACAACGCATGTCCTCATACAGCGAGGTTTACTACAAGATTCTTACAATACAATAACGTGACCTTGCTTGCATGGCCTTCTTACTCCCCAGACTTGTCACCAATCGAACATGTGTTGGATATGATTGGGAATCGACTCTGTAATTTGCCTCAACCAGCTAATAACACGGTTGACCTTCGTCACCGAATTCAAAAGTCCTGAGATGAGATTCCTCAGGATAACATTAAATATTTAGTTTCAAGCATGCCTCTAAGAGCTATAAAATGCACAAAAAACCGCAGTGGAAGCATTCATTATTAAATAACCTTGTTATTTTACTTTCACATCGTCACAACGTGTGGAAGTATCGCATCGGCGACAAAAATTTAAAAATTTTGTTTTCGCTTAAACGTCGTAAAAAGTTAAGTACACTTGGAGAACCCAAATCACCGCAACACATATTTCAAAGACCTTACGATCGTTTCGCTGACAATGTCAGCATCATCATTCTGAAGAAGTTTTCATCCTCTGATGATGCTGACGTTGTCAGCGATACGATCGTAAGGTCTTTGAAATATATGTTGTGGTGATTTGGGTTCTCCAAGCGTACTTATCAGTGCACATCACAGGTTCCAGTTTTCACATAGTGGTAAAAAGTACCAAAACATATAAAACACTATCTTGGAAGGAACATTTTTTGTCTCTCGGTTTGTCGATCTGTTGGTCTGTCGCTCCCTAGGTCTGTATGTCTGTCTGTCTGTTTGTAGCCACGATAACTTTAGATCGTCCTCAAATCTGGTATACAGTTAGCAAGACTAGATGCATTCTCGCAACAATTAGAACCGTAGACCGGTTTCGCTCTCATTAGAGCTCTTCAGTACGGCATACTAATTGTAGCAAAAATGCACCAAAAATAACACGGCTATCGTATAGCCAGTCTTAAAACACTAAAACACCGGTCTACGGTTCTAATTGTTGCGAGAATGCATCTAGTCTTACATACTTTGTCCCTATATTGGGGTAGAAATGGGCCAGGGCTAACAATTTTTTAAATTATTAGTTAGTTATACTGTCTCTATTTTTAACACTCTGTGTTATTTGGAGCAGGCCTGAAAACATAGTACTTGGTTCCGAACTAGGTGGCGACACGTTCACCACTCACTTAGTGTTTTAAGACTGGCTATACGATAGCCGTGTTATTTTTGGTGCATTTTTGCTACAATTAGTATGCCGTACTGAAGAGCTCTAATGAAAGCGAAACCGGTCTACGGTTCTAATTGTTGCGAGAATGCATCTAGTCTTACATACTTTGTCCCTATATTGGGGTAGAAATGGGCCAGGGCTAACAATTTTTTAAATTGTTAGTTAGTTGTATACTGTCTCTATTTTTAACACTCTGTGTTATTTGGAGCAGGCTTGAAAACATAGTACTTGGTTCCGAACTAGGTGGCGACACGTTCACCCCTCTCTTAGTGTTTTAAGACTGGCTATACGATAGCCGTGTTATTTTTGGTGCATTTTTGCTACAATTAGTATGCCGTACTGAAGAGCTCTAATGAGAGCGAAACCGGTCTACGGTTCTAATTGTTGCGAGAATGCATCTAGTCTTACATACTTTGTCCCTATACTGGGGTAGAAATGGGCCAGGGCTAACAATTTTTTAAATTGTTAGTTAGTTGTATACTGTCTCTATTTTTAACACTCTGTGTTATTTGGAGCGGGCGTGACAACATTGTACTTGGTTCCGAACTAGGTGGCGACATGTTCACCACTCACTTAGTGTTTTAAGACTGGCTATACGATAGGCGTGTTATTTTTGGTGCATTTTTGCTACAATTAGTATGCCGTACTGAAGAGCTCTAATGAGAGCGAAACCGGTCTACGGTTCTAATTGTTGCGAGAATGCATCTAGTCTTACATACTTTGTCCCTATATTGGGGCAGAAATGGGCCAGGGCTAACAATTTTTTAAATTGTTAGTTAGTTGTATACTGTCTCTATTTTTAACACTCTGTGTTATTTGGAGCGGGCGTGACAACATAGTACTTGGTTTCGAACTAGGTGGCGACACGTTCACCACTCACTTAGTGATACAGTTAGCACTCGACAAACGAATTGTTCGGATTGTTTTGGGTAAAATCGCTTTAAGGGACAGGGGATGAATGGGGGGTGATTAGGTGAAAATTAACATTTTTTCGTTAAAACGCGAGTAAGATAACGTTTTAGGGTTTACTTATTAGAAAAACTTTTAATTTCATCAAATATCTGGTATTTTGTGCTCAAATTAAATTAGGGTTGAATGTGTGGGGGTGGAATATTGTTGCCAAAAATTTCGATTTTTTTTTTGTTTGTAAAACGGCGTAAAAGGTCTCAAAACATATAGAAACTTGACCCTGAAACGAACTTTTTTGTCTATAGGTCGGTCGGTCAGTCCGTTTGTCGGTCTGTCAGCATGTGCGTTTGTCTGTTAATAGGCGCAATAACTTTCGAACGAATGATATATCATCTTCAAATTTGGTATTCAGTTAGCACCTGACAAAAGAACGCTTCGAATTGTTTTTGAGTAAGATCGCTTTAGGGGTAGGAGATAAATAAGGGGTGGTTTGGTAAAAATTCCACATTTTTTCAATAAAACTCGAGTATTATAACGTGTCAAAAGTATATGGGTATAGGAATACAAATATTTTCTTTGTAGTCAAATCATGGGCCCTAAATTCCTTCCATGAGAATGTCTTACGGCAGAGAATAAATTATCACAGCTTTGTGGAAGTTATTATTCAACCTGCAGTACTATTTTAGTTAGACAATCTTTTTTTATTTTTTCATTGATTGTTGTTGCCCTTAGTTGGTGAAACTGGTCCATACTACATACAGACTTGGAGACTACTTCTCAGGCGTAATCTAACTGGAGAAAAAGACCCTTGTGAATTCCAGATGTTCTTCAACATTTCTGTGACTAGTTTCGCTGCTTGACTGCATTCTCAGACAGATAAAAATTGAATTAGTACGAAATCATGACAACTACAAATAAAGATCTGTTGCTATGTTATGGTACGATGTTTTGATCAAAAAGTTCATCAAATTGAAAATAAAATGAAACACAGATGACGGATGAAGCCTCCAAAATGTCTACGTGATGTATGTCAATTTTTAACATAAAAATAGAACTCGCCTATAATAACTATAATAACAGTTACAACAATAAAATAACCAAACACTGACAGTACTAAAGCAGTATCTATACAACGAAAGTATCGACATACATCAACTCATTATCTTATTACACCTTTTTTGAAAGAACAGTTCAATTTATTTGCTTTGACTTATTTAATTAGAAAGCGCCTCCGTGGCCGTGCGGGAAAGTCGATTCAGACTTTCAAATACGGACTCGGGGGTCGACGGTTCGAGCCTCACCGGCGGCGGATGATTTTTCAAAATCACTGTCGTCGTTGAGATAGAGCTCAAGGTGGAGGGTAGGTTAGTTTAGATGAGCAAAAAGGGTCAGCCAGTAAGCCAGTAAGAGAGTAAGAGTAAGCCAGTAAGCATCTTACCTTTTTATTTAATTAGAAAGAAGAATATCCAAGAAAGGAAATTAATTAAATCAGGTTGCTCATTTAAAACAAGGTAGCTATTGTCGTGTGTGTGCTTTTAGATTTCCAAAGCTTCAAAAAAGTCTAGTTTACATTTGTCATCACAAAAGTGTGGTTGTATGCGGTTATTTACTGTAGGTCTATGTTCGGTATCAATAATATGTTTTGCAAATGTAGATTTGTCAGCGTGGTTATTTATAAATGCAGAAATATGTTCTTTGTATCGGGTGTTAAAATTTTCAGAAGGTTGCATTACAATGTGTACAAGCTAATTTATAAACTCCAGCTTTTGTCAAGAAACAAGATTTTTCTTTCGTGATAAATAGAAAATCACGCGTCGTGTTGTAAGATTTAAAAGCTACCTTTTTATTTGTATAGGTATTTAAAAGCTTTGAAATGTTTTCTGAAATGGTGCCAAAATAAGTTATCGAAACGTACCTGTTGTCTTTTCTGTCTCTAATATTTGGATAAATTAAATTAATCGCTAATTTGTATTCTTTTCTCTCGATCATTTTATCTATTATTTTAACAGAGTAGCCATTATTAAATGCTGTTTGCTTAGTTATTGAAATTTCTTTCTCAAAATTGTTTTGTGACATGGGTATTGAAAATGCACGATATATCCTAGAATGGTAGGCTGAGACAGCTTTTGTGAAAAAAGGGTGACATGAATCGTATGGTATGGTTGTGTCAGTGTAAGTTGGTTTCCTATATATTGAAAAGCCAAATGAATTATTTTCTAACTTTCTAATCGTTAAGTATAAAAAAATGTATACAACTGTTAGCTTCTTCTTATAAAGTAAACTTAATATTTGTGTGAAAGTTATTAATAAAATTCAAAAATTCATTTAATTATGTATGGCTACCTTGAAAACATGTCAAAATATCATCTACGTATCTGTACCAAAAGACAATGTTATGCGAAAGTTCTGATCACAAAATGAGTGGTGGACTTGCCGTCATTTAGTTGCGGAACCAAGTAGTATGTTGCCACGCCAGCTCCAAATAACAAAAAAATTGGTGCGAGAATGCATCTAGCCTTACTTATTTTGTCCCTATACTGGGGTAGGAATGGGCCAGGGCTGACAATTCACTAAATTGTTAGTTAGTTGTATACAGTCTCTATTTTTTCACACTTTGTGTTATTTGGAGCTGGCGTGACAACATACTACTTGGTTTCGCAACTAGGTGGCGGCACGTCCACCACTCACTTTGTGTTGAAAGGCTGGCTATACTATAGCCGTATTACTTTAGGTGCATTTTTGCTACAATTAGTATGCCGTACTGAAGAACTCTAATGAGAGCGAAACCGGTCTACGGTTCTAATTGTTGCGAGAATGCATCTAGCCTTACATACTTTGTCCCGATATTGGGGTAGAAATGGGCCAGGGTTGACAATTTTGTAAATTGTATTTTATTTGTATAGTCTCTAATTTTTTTTGTTATTTGGAGCTGGCGTGACAACATACTACTTGGTTCCGCAACTAGGTGGCGGCACGTCCACCACTCACTTTGTGTTGAAATGCTGGCTATTCTATAGCCGTATTACTTTAGGTGCATTTTTGCTACAATTAGTATGCCGTACTGAAGAGCTCTAATGAGAGCGAAACCGGTCTACGGTTCTAATTGTTGCGAGAATGCATCTAGCCTTAGGAATATTCTGATGTTAAAATTTGGTTTTCTTAGTTTTCCATAAATAAGTTGGCTAATAAAGGTGACAACGGACTACCCATATTTTCAGCCTGTTGGTTAAACATACATTATGTATAAATTTTATTATAATTGATTAATTCTTATTGGGTCCTCGGATTTTTTAAAGTTAGTTTATGAGAATTATCGTATCTTACTGCAACAAGTCATTTATGTGATATATCACTGAATCCATTCGAACTTTCTGTGTATAGTCAAAGTTGTTATTGTGGATATTTATTCCGCTTACAAGAACAAGAAATACGAATGAAAATTACATTGCATAGTAATAACAAAAGTGGAATTATGTGCACGTTCATGTCGGATCTGCGTTCTGAATGTTACACCGACGTCTGTAATCTTACTAATGCTAATAATACACGCAGACTCTAAACGTAATGCTTGCAAACATGTTGAAGGCACGCGAGAGTTATTATAACCACTACACGTTTTATCCAGGTCTTTCAATGAAAGATAACACACAGGCTGAAAATTTAAAGCTCCATAATTTCGAAACAGAAAGCAGCGTCACCCCAAAAACCACACAAAGAATTTGGAGTTATCAGCTAGCTACGTATTTCGACAGAGAAGTTGTCTTAATCAGTCACGTCATCAATTATTTCTATAACAGATATGTACTGATGTTTGTTTACTAAAAGTTTGAGCTTTAGTTTATTTATCCCCCTGATCACGTTTACTTTTTAGCAAAACGATCGCCAGATCTGAAAACTGTATTGTGATGAATTGGCTTCTTTACATTTTACTTAACTTAAAGAACTGTCAAAGCATCAGAAAAAGGGTTCATTTGAAATATTTTAGTAAAATGCCGGACAACGGTGGTTAAAACAAAAACTTCAGGTTTTTAAAACACTTTTTTCCACATTTCCTTTACATAACCCGCGTTTATTTCCCCATATTTGTTTAAAAATCGTCAATTTTGACTTTTTAAATAGCGAGTTGTAGCTGAAACTTAAGGCTTTCTAACTTCTTACGACATTTATGCCGCCAATCCGCATTCACTTAGGTTCTCTATTTAGAACATGTCAGTTGTGACGTTTCGAATCGCGACTTTTTTGCTGTTTTAAGAATTAAACTTAAAAGCTTATACCTTTGTTTTTATTTTAACGTAGGTGTTCAAATTTTGGTGCATTGTTTTCTTTTTATGATATAAACCCTCCTACCCAGTATCGTTGCCCTAACTTTGTTATTTCCAGAGATATACAAATTTTCCGGGAAAAACTAGTCCAACTTTCCTGGCTAACGAACCTATTCAAGCCACTTGCGCAAGCAAGGTACTCACCAAATTTTATCAAAATGGCCCCATTATTTTTTGAGTTATCGATGTGACACATAAATATACACATCGGAAAAGTCTAGGGATATTTTAAAAAATGCACGTATTTTTTCTTGATATGATTTAAGAAGAAAATAAAAAATGTATGGTATAAGTAAGTGTTTAATATTACATAAAATGAAATGTTTTATTCAAGAAACCTAGAAGATTATTGAAAAAAATATGTATACCGAGAGACAAATTTTCAGAACTTTTGAAAAATTTCTGAGCATGTGAGAAAAAAGTTTAATACAAAGTATGACCTCCACGTTGAGTAATTACAGCTCTACGTCTATTGCTCATAAACAAAATGAGATTGTCAAGGTCTCCTTGTAGTAAAGGTGCCCACTCTGCTGTCAGAAGCTCCTGGAATGTAAACGCATTACGCATGTTGCCCATATGTAGAGTAATTCTTCGTTGAAGCATATCCTAGACATGCTCTATCGGATTCAGGTCCGCGAATTGTGCTGGCCATGGTAAAACTTCAATTCCAGCGTTATCCAACCAGTTGGTTACGATGCGCGCGGTATGTGGACGGGCATTATGATGCATTAGGCAAAAGTTTTGACCAACAGGGCCTGCAACTGGATGCACGATGGGTTTAAATATGGTATCCAGATAGAGCTAGGCTGTTAGGAAGCGATTTGGAAAAACAAGTTTGGTTCTGCCACCAATAATTATTCCGCCCCATACCATTATTGTACCACCCCTGTATGGATAAACTTCCTGAATATGTTTTAAGCGTTCCGCATTTCCAGATCGTCCCCACGCTCTTAATCGACTAGAATCAGAATGGAAACAAACCTAGATTCGTCTCTGAATAAAAGTGTAGCCCAGTTATCTGCAGTCCAATTCAGATAATTTTGACACCAGTCCAATCATGCAGCGCGATTGCCTCTGGAAATAGGTGGAAATCTGAGTGGACGTCTATTAGATAGGTTTGCTTCGTGAAGATGATTTCTTACAGTATTTCGGCTAATGGTTAGATTATGCGCCCTTTGCACAGTCGTAACCAATTCAGGTGCCGCAATTGTAGGCTGCCTTCTGGCCTCCATACACGACTTGTCACACCTTGGGAAACACCCATTCGCTGAGCTACTTCATTCTGCCGCATGCCCGCTTGACGAAGGCCTACCTCTTGTCTAAAGCCAAATGTCGCCATTCCATGGTAAAACACAATATTTTAAATGCAGCTACTAAAAAAAAACTGAAGAATGACTGAAGTCGAAAGTAAATTCACCGGTACATATGAAAATTCTACTTTTATGATATATCGGGTTTATCAATTTTGATATCATTTTAACTTTTTTTTAACAACAGATGGTTTTATATTGAGTGATTAATTAAATACATACATCATGAGTGCAATTTGACCAATTCCAAAATCAGATTGTTCCGTTTTTTGTATATAAACCTATATATATATATATATATATATATATATATATATATATATATATATATATATATATATATATATAACGGAATTTACGAAATTCCTTGTTCCGACTGTTCCCGAACTTACGTAGGACAAACAAACAGACGCATCCACAATAGAATATACGAACACACCCTCGCAGTTAGAAAATCCGACCCCTCATCGGCGCTGGCCATGCATCATATTCATACAGGGCACAAAATAGACTTCGATAATGCTAAAACAATAGCACCGGTTTACAATTTCAAAACGAGAATTATCCGCGAAGCAATCGAGATTGAAAAACGTCCCGATTGTTTAAATAAGAGAGATAATGGTCTTCGCCTTCCGACTACTTGGAAACCTATTATATCTTCTTTACAAACACACAAAAAGGAAATAAATTCCACAGACAATTTTATTGCAACATTATCTGCCGTAACAAATGCCGGTGACCCTCTTAATCTTCCTCTAGATACCGTGACCAAGGTCCCCCACTTAATTGACGGCGACCCCACTACTTTCACTGATGACGCAACAGGTAGACGGAACGACATATATAAGACAAGACTTGCAACGAACTGCCAGATCTCTCTGAGGCCTAGGGTTAAACACACTGAGACCTCACAGACGATCTCCGGCGAGATTTGGGGAGTAGGCAGATTGAGGCCCCGTAATCGAGCTACAACAACCCAACCTACCTTTATCCACCGCTCTAAGGAGTAGGCAGATTGAGGCCTTAGAGTGTCCTTACATATTTCCTTTACCTACCTTTGTCCACTACTCTAAGGAGTAGGCAGATTGAGGCCTTAGAGTGTCCTTACATATTTCCTTTACCCACCTTTGTCCATCACTCCAAGGAGTAGGCTGATTGAGGCCTTAGAGTGTCCTTACATATTTCCTTTACCCACCTTTGTCCACCACTCTAAGGAGTAGGCAGATTGAGGCCTTAGAGTGTCCTTACATATTTCCTTTACCCACCTTTGTCCATCACTCTAAGGAGTAGGCAGATTGAGGCCTTAGAGTGTCCTTACATATTTCCTTTACCTCTTGAAAATGGCTCCAAAACAGGATCCGAAACGTCGAGTTTCCATAAATTCTGGACGCGGTTTAACCCAAGAACCAAGCATGTCTCATATATATATATATATATATATATATATATATATATATATATATATATATATATATATATATATATATATATATAAAGTCTGAAACCGATCTGAGTTTCAGGGGTCCTAAATAGCGCTCATTTGAAGAATTTTTTTCAAAATTCAAATGTCGCAATCTCCTCATTAGTGAATTTTTTAAAGAAAATTCACTAAAAGTAAACTATACACTATAAATTCAAATATCTATGTTACAAGAAAAAAAATATAGGCATTTATTAAAAAAATGTCCATATTTATGAAAATTCACTACCATAACGCACTTGTTGCGTCCAGACTTGTTTATATTACCTCTAATAAAATTAGCGCACATAAATGGCTCCAAAATGTATCTAAAGCATGTAGACGAAAGCTTTAATTTCCAGACGGCCACAGTATACATTTACTTGAGCGTGTGTAGATTACTGCATCAAAAGGCTCGTCCTCCAACGGTCACCAGCAGACGCTACGAGTTGTCGGAGACGTTTTTAGTTACGGTCAAGTTAAAAGCACAAAGGGAAGTCACCTGTTGTGTGTCCTACTTACAGTAGACGCGGGGTTTCAGTGTCAAGGTTGGATTAACAACACATGTACAAAACCTGACACATAATTTGTGACGCTTGGATGACTGATTATTGATTGAGTTAACAATTAAATCGACCAAGTAGTAATTAGAGCTCATGAGACTATTAAAAGCAGACATGAAACTTATGGATAATCGCTGTCTTTCAGAATTTTTGATAAATTTTATTTTAAAGCATTTATCTATCTAATGATAACAAAAAGGCTGGATTTTGTAAAGAAAATGTATGTTTTTTCATGGCAATGACAAAATTTAGAAGCTTACTTGATTATGTAGTTCTACCTCGAAAACATGGTAAAGTATTACCAACTGACATATATCTATAAAATACCTACAACTTTATATAAAACTTTAAAATTTATAGTTTGTTTTTACAAGATTTCTAAAATTGCATGTGTTTTATTAGTTGTACGATGTCACATTAGGCAAATTCGAAACGAGGATTCTGAAACAAAGAAGGAGAGAACAAAATATTGCAAAAGATGTGGTTGATAAGTTTCTTACATAAAAGTTGTATGATATCGCCACCGCCGCCTATGTGCAGTTTATTAATTCACCATTTCGACAAAAAGCGCGGAAATAAAGATGGCAGCATTCCGGTAAATAGGCAGTGAAACTTTGTCTGTTTCAACAACCCTCAGGCCGAGTACCTACACAGAAAATAAACACAGTTGTACAGTAGTCGTCAAAGGTTTAGAATTTTTCATCGTCTGATGTCTCTAACTTGGTTAGAGAAACGACTTTCATGTTTTTGAAATGTGCTATGTATTCTCCAATTGTAGTTCATAAAGAATAGTTACTTTAGTTGTAAATAAGTGTTTAAAAACATCCGTACATTAAGGTAGCAATTAAAAAAATTCGAATAACCTAAGTTCTAAATATTATGCTGCAATCTTAAATTGATACAAAGCAAAGGCTCTATAAAAGCAGCATGGGTGCTGAATGTTATAGAAATGAGATAATAAGCTACGGCGATACTACTCTGTTGTTAAGAAACTTTTTTGTTGTTGTTGTAAAAGCATGTTAAGTTGGGTTGACTGAAACAAGGGAAATACCTGACACTTTTCTAACTTGACCAGCACTAAATTCCTCTTATAAATAGCTTGGATAAGTTTGTTAGGCAGCCCGGTATAAATAAATTAAATTTTCTTATGGCACACTTTTGTAATCTTAAATACATTCAAAACGCAACCCTCCTTTAATGACTAAAGACCTATATATATATATATATATATATATATATATATATATATATATATATATATATATATATATATATATATATATATATATATATATATATATATATATATATATATATATATATATATATATATATATATATATATATATATATATATATATATATATATATATATATATATATATATATATATATATATATATATATATATATATATATATAATTAACCGATTTCAATGAAACTCGGCAAGAGTCTATCTTTTATTGATGGATTGGATGAGTTCGTTATCCAGGAAAATCGGACGGGTTGTTCCGGGAACATTTTGAGTTTCCTTTCAAAGAAAAATTTTTCTCCGAAAACAACAAACCTGTTTTAATGAAATTTACTATATATGTTGCCTTGGGAGAGACCTTACTAAGTACCAAAATTCAGATTTTTCAGTCTATAGAAAATTGAGTTATTCAAATTTTAAATTTTCCTTAGAATTTTTTTTTCTCTAAAAAGTACAAAGTTATTTCAATGAAATTTGGTAGATATCTTGCCCTAGGAAAGGCCTTACTACATTCAAAAACTAAACTTTCTACGTTTATAGAAAACTGAGTTATTCCAATTTGAAGCATTTAACAAAATTTCACTACCATAACGCACTTGCTGCGTCCAGAGTTTTTTTATAGTTCACTGCTTGTGTATTATTCTGCACATACTCGATCTAACTTCAAACTAATAAATTTTAAAACCTGAGAATTTCTAACACATCGGGAAATGCATGCTTTTCATCATGTAGCTTCTTTGTAATACATAATGTGTGAATTTGACCACTATTAATAAGTGAATATAACGCTCACCTTTTTACCACAAACCTTCTACTATTATTTCATACAGCTGCGTCGTGTGATAGGGAGGACCTGGGGAGTTAATCCCCGGATCCTTCATTGGATCTACACTACGATCGTCAGGCCGAGAATCCTCTATGGGGCGTTGGTCTGGTGGTGTGGTGTGAACCAAACAACCAGCAGGAAGCTGGCCAAACTCCAAAGGCTGGCTATCCTGGGTATCACAGGCGCTATGAGGACGACACCCTCAGCCGCGCTAGAGGTCTTGTTGATGCTGCCACCGCTTCCCATCTGTATCAGAAGGGAGGCTATGGCGTCGCATCTTAGGATCCGGGACTCAGGTAACTGAGGCGGAGAGGGAGCAGTAATAGGGCATGCAAGAGTCGCCAAGGAGGTGGAAAAGGAAATTCCGATTTCCGCCATAAAGGTGAGGGATGCCGAGGACGATATTAGGTTGACTAGGCCATACACCCTCAGGATCCCCAGTAGGGATCAGTGGAGGGAAAATGAGGTTGCATTCCAGCCCGCAAGCCTGGTCTGTTTCACCGACGAATCGCGGCTGGAGGACCAGCAATCCTCCGGGGCAGGAATATACATCGAGGGCCTGGGGGTGCGCGAGAGCTATGCTCTTGGCGCATACACCACGGCATTCGAAACAGAGGCGTATGCTATCCTGTCTGTGGCCAATAGACAGGATGTGAAGATGAGTCCCGAGAAATGTGTGTGCATTTGCTCGGATAGCCAGGCGGTCCTCCGGGCAGTCTGCGCGGCCAGAATCAGGTCACCCCTGGTTCAGGAGTGCGCTGACGCCCTCAGAGGGCTAGCCAGGACGAAGGAGGTGCAACTGGTGTGGGTTCCGGGACACTGTGGCGTGGCGGGGAATGAGGTGGCGAATAATCTCGCAAAGCTCGGTTCTCGGCGGCCGTTCTGTGGCCCGGAGCCTGCGATAGGCATAAGTAGGAAGACAGTCTCTGTCGTCTTAGACAGGTGAACCGAGGAAGCAATGGAGAGGCACTGGGGGTCGGTTGATGGCTGCAGGCAGGCGAGGGACTTCGTGGAGGGGCCGGACAGAGATAAAGCTGTCTGGCTACTCGGAAGGAGTCGACCTACGCTTCGCCGCATCCTCGGGGTGCTGACAGGCCACTGCGCCCTTAGAAGACACCTCACATTGATAGGCGTAGAGAGGGATTCCATTTGCCAGGAATGTGGCGAGGATGAAGAAACGTCCTACCACTACCTGTGTGAATGAGAGGCTTTTGGGAGTCTTCGAGCAGAATTGTTCGGATCAAGGACTCTGCAGAGGAATCAGGTAAGTACCGTCCAATTGAAGACCGTCATGGCCTTCATCTCGAGGTCGAGGCGGTTTGGCGACGGAACCGAGGAAGAGTAGAGCATGGTTGCTGGGTTGCTGGGGTTGGCAAAAAGGGCCCGTTGTGGCCTACTTGCTTGGCGTTGGCCTCCCCCCACCACTGCTACTACATTATTTCATACAACTCTTATTAATTATTTAAGTAAAATTGTTTGATGGACCACCCATTGGTATAAAAGTCCACTACCATAACGCATTTGTAGCTTTCGGACTGGTGTTAGATGTCTTTGTAAATACTTTTCATATAAACTATCTGATGCTTACCATATATTTTTAAATTCTTCATTCTAAATGTAGTAAAAACATAATTAAATATAATGATTGAATAGCCCTGAAAACGCGGTTTTAAGTAAATATTATATTGTAAAACATAATCTGTAAGTACCGCAAAAAACGTTGTTCTTAAAGTACATTTAATAGTATATAGTACTTTAATTCAAAACTCTCCTATTGACTTTTTAAGATAAACTTTTTTTTAAATTAATCATTTTTAGTTAAATTATTTAGTCGTACAGTGATACATCATTTTTGTGAAATATGTCATTGTAGTTGTAGAACCTCCTAGATAATATTAGTTTTGTCAAATTCTTGTTAAAAAAATTCTTCAAATGAGCGCGAATTTGGGTCCGTTTTATTTTGTATATATATATATATATATATATATATATATATATATATATTATATATATATATATATATATATATATATATATATATATATATATATATATATATATATATATATATATATATATATATATATATATGTGTGTATATATATATATATATATATATATATATATATATATATATATATATATATATATATATATATATATATATGTATATATATATATATATATATATATATATATATATATATATATATATATATATATATATATATATCCAAACGATGATAGAGGAGTAATTAGCCGATGTTGATGAATCTCGGCACGTGCCTTTCTTTTATTAATAGCTTGGGCGAGTTCATTAGCCAGCTCAATCAGATAAGTGTTCCTAAAAAAATATGTATCTCAAAAAATAACAAAGCTATTTTGATAATTTTCGGAAGATATATTGCCCTGGTAGAGACCTTAGCATATACGAAAATTAAACTTTCTAAGTTTACAGCAAATTAAGTTATTCAAACTTTAAGAATTCAGTGAAAATTCACTACCGCAATGCACTTGCTGCGTCCCAAAAATTTTCTTTACACCTTTTCAATTTCAGTAATTTTTATATTCTATCAATTAATTCAATACTTCATGAGAATCAATTTTAATATACATATAATTTAAAAAATTTGAATGACTAGTAAAATTTTCAAGAATGTACGACCGTTTTCACTAAGTAGCTCTGTATCTGATGATCTGATGTATCGGAACTAGTGTTGCGATATAATAAATAATATGAGCATATCTATTAGTCGTAATGAATAAAAAGAATATTTATTTATGTTTAAAGTGAAGTCTTGTTTGACATCTGATGAGACATGTTTCGTTGTCTTAACCAATGTCAGCAAATATAAAAAAAGTCTGGATGCAAGTGCGTTATGGAAGTGAATTTTCATAAAAATGTTTTTAATAGCAAATGCGAGCAGGCATTAATCTGATTACCGGTATGGCCTATGTAGTAGAAACAATGTACTATATTTTATCAAAATAACTTATTATTTGAAAATGTACAAAAATTTTCCGAAAAAAAAACTTACATGTTGGTTTCCTAGCCAACAAACCTTACGTTAATAGCAAATTGAGTTATTAAAATTTGAAGAATTTAATGAAAATTCGCTACCAAAACGCACTTGCTGCGTCCAGATTTTTCTCTTACAAACATGCATCATATTTCGATAAAAAATTCAAAAATGCATTAAGGAATTTGTTCTGCAAAAATTAGCTAAAAATTACATACCGTTAAACCATAAACTTAACTAAACCTACAGCGAAAGCATCAGCTTAATTAAACCGACAGCCAAAGCATCAGAGAAAGGGTCTATTTGAAATGAATTTTCTGTAAATATTTTTGTAAAATGAAGGGCAATGACGGTTGAAGCTTAAACTGAAGGGTTCGCAGAACACTCCTCTTGCAACATTTCCTTTTCACAATCCGTATTTGTTTCACGTTCTGTGCCTAAACATTGCCAATTTTGACGTTTTAAATCGCGACTTTGACGTTTTGAGGAAAACTTCAATTTTTTTTCTTTAACTGCCCATAACTTTTTTGTCTTTAAACCTAGAGACCTAAATTTTGGTACAGGAATCACCCTTTGGAATAAAAGTACGTGTACCAAATTTGGTTGCCCTTGCTATGTTATTTCCGGAGATAAAAATTTTTCTATAAAGAAAAACAAAATTTTCCGGGAAAACCTGGTCTGATTTTCCTGCATAACAAACCTGTTCAAGTTACTTGCAAAAGGAAGGCACTCACCAAATTTGATCAAGATCGGTTTATTATTTTTTGAGTTATCGGTACAATATATATATATATATATATATATATATATATATATATATATATATATATATATATATATATATATATATATATATATATATAAACACGGATCTCCCCATTGGTGAATTTTTTTAAAGAAAATTCACTAAAATACTTATTCGCATTTTTGTATTCAACGATCATTTTTAAAATATCTATCTATGGACTAAATATTATACTTTTACTTTGCAAAGATTAACAGAAGTTTCCTAAAATTGCAACTATATTTTCTTTTCACTTCAAGCTTATTTGCTGTTTAAATAATTAAGTTTTGTATTCTTCTGTCCTAATAAAATGGATAATAAAAATTTTAAAAATTGCCCAAGTTAAGTTGCTAAAAACAAGTAATATTTTATTAAATTATTTGTTGTTGTCCCTACTTGGCGAAACCTTTCCATACTAAATACAGATGAAGAGACTTATTCTCTGGCTACAGAGAAGAAAATAAACAACTGCGAGGCCAGGGAAGTAGCCCCAGCATCTGTATTTGTTATTTTATTTTCTGCCAAAATTACTTTTCCTTTTCTAGGGAGCTATGTAATGATTGATCATGTTTTTTTATCTCTGAAAAATGGAAATAAATATAATAGAAAACTACAAATAAAAATAACTTTATTGACTCGTATAAAAATTAACAATTAAAGCTTATAAACTAGATGTCTAGTATAACTAGACGATATGGTATCTTTTTAGTCTTTGTTTGTTCTTTATCAGTAAGACTAAATTAAAAACAATTTATAATCGACAATAAATACATAAATAAACGAAACAAAACGGGATAGTTTCGTCAAACTACTTCCCGTTGACATTTGGCAGGTACAGGGCCAGACTAGCCTGGTGGATTATTGAGTTGAGGCTTGCGAATGGCCTCTGTAAGCGAGTTGCTGGGCATCAAGTGACCTTCCCCAACCTCCATGACCAGAAGATCCACCATAACCGCCTCCAACATCGCCGCCGCTATAACCACCGCCTCCAGCACTGCCTCCGTATACACTCTCGTGCGTTGAAACGTGACTGGCAGAATGTTGAGGATGTTGGACCACTTCATATGTTACATGTTTGCCTTGTTGTCCTAACAGCTTCTTCAACCCTATGATCGCGGACAACACTAGCGCAATTTTGCCGATAAGAAGAGCCTTACCAGCTATCAGTGCAATACCAGCAAGGGCAATCTTACCCAGGATGGCAGCTTTAAGAGCAGCAGCTGCTAGTAGAGGGCCGATAATTTTAGCAGCCTTCTTCTTCTTGCCTCTACTCTCTTCCACATCAACTTCATTTTCTTCAGCAGCAAAACTGTCGTATACATCACTAAGAGACCGAGCAGTCGAACTCACCGCATTAACAATATCACTTCCTTTTAAATCAACTTTAATTGTGTGCGACTCTAAAAACCGCTGAATACGATTCATGATTAACGTTTCAACTGTTTCATCACCGGCTAAAGCACGAGGAGCACCGTCTTTTTCACCACTGGTTTTGACGATTTGCACACCTTCCGTCACTGTAATCGTATCCTTTGTGCCAAGCATTTTATCGACAAATGAAAAAAGCTTGTATTTGAGGCAGGACATCGAGTCCTTCCGTTGACAGTCCGTGTAGACGGCATCGATGAGGTCGTTCTCTGTCTGTATAGCGTTGCGAGATCCGCGTGCCTCTTCTGCTGCAGGAAGGGCACTAGCTGCGAACACTGCACACAACAAAACTACTGCTACTTTACACGAAGCCATGGCGATCTTGCTGGCTAATTCGAAGTGCGGACATAAGAAGATTTCGTACCGATATATACGAGTGGTGTTCCCTCCCTCCTGAATGGTTGTCTTAACACAATTTGGGTCCAGAGAGTATTATGACGGCCGCGGGGCTGTATCTTGGACCGCTTTCTCACACAACACTCGCGACTAACCTCGTTTCCGACGCCCCGTGCGATATGAAAACCTATCAAAGTCACGGGCATGTTCACTAGGTAACGCCGACGACAGTTCTTCGGTTACGCTAGGCATCCTGCGAGACAGCACCGGCTGAATTGCACGTCTTCTTCTCGGTGTTCTTCATGTCCAGCACCGGAAACGACGTTAGGGCGGACTGGGTCAGTGCGTAGAAGGTGAAGGTCAAGTTAAGAGAGTGCCAGTGCTTGACCCTGTACAAGATCTGCAGGAATGGGCGCGGTCGCATATTAATATTTGCGTAGTTTTGGATAGAATTTGCGTGTAATCTGTAAGTAGAGACGTGCAGATTTCTATTTCTATGTAATAGTATTATAATTTGCCTGCAGCTGTTGTAATCATTTATAGAGTTGGTCGATTGAAATAGAAAACAAGTCGTGATTCTCGGTTTCTTCCTTTTTCAAATATCTGCGGAAGAAGTGAGATAACATTAGATGTTGGTTACGGATTATAATCGTTAATTCACTTTCATATTTTACATATTATCGCTATAATCATATTCATCACATTCCACGTCATTTTGGCACTTAATTTCATAACTATTTGTTCCTACTCTCTCTCTCTCTTTATATATATATATATATATATATATATATATATATATATATATATATATATATATATATATATATATATATATATATATATATATATATATATATATATATATATATATATATATATATATATATATATATATATATAGTGTGTTTCGTGACGACAATTCATGGTTATTTTTTTAAAATTAAGTACTCCGAAAGCTCTACATGCTGGTATGCATTATTTTAAGGTTCCGCTTTTGCCATAGCTTACTACGATATTAAATAAGGCACCAAAGATGACTAAAGCACATTAGGCATTTTTTACAAAATAAATATCGACGGTTTCATGGAAAAACGACGCAAGCGCCAATGATGTAATTTTACAGGAGACGCAAAAGACTTTGTCAAATTCATGTGATGAAAAATATCGCCACGGCGTCTGAGTTATTTTGTTTTCCAATTTTTTTCTGAATTTTTAATACCATTGTTTCCTCAACAGTGTGTCAATTCACCTGAATAAATGTAAAAAACCTTGGACGCAGTAAGTACGTTATGATAGTGAATTTTCGTCAAAATGTTTTAAATAGCAAACATGTGCTTTTTTCAGAAAGCAGACATAAAATTTGGTTACCAACATAACATATATAGTAGAAACAATGTACCATATTTCATGAAAATAAGTTTACTGTTTAAAAATGTACAAAAAATGTTCGAAAAGTAACTTAGCATGTTCCCGAAAAAACTAGTTTCCTGTCCACCGAACCTTATAGGTTAATAGCAAATTGAGCTCTTCAAATTTGAGACATTCAATAAAAATTCGTTACCATAACGCACTTGCTGAGTCCCGAATTTATTTTCTTACAAACATGCATTATAACTTCGTCGTCGAAATTCCATACATTTAAGGTCAGCTCAGAACTGGTACTTATCGGGGGAATCCGTCTGTCAAATTAAGCCAAATCATTGTTTAATCTATTTCAACTAAGCGGATTTTTCTGGCTAACGAACTTATTCAAGCCACTGGCAAAAGAAAGGTACTCGCCAAATTTGATCAAAATCGGCCCTTTATTTTTTGAGTTATCGGTGTGATACATATATATATATATATATATATATATATATATATATATATATATATATATATATATATATATATATATATATATATATATATATATATATATATAGCCTGGCGCATTGAAAACGAAACAGACCGATTTGCGTCCAGAGAATTTTTTTTTTTAAGAAACGCTAAAACACGTCAATTTTAATATTGAGGGGGACATGTTTTGACATAAAACTCAACTTTGTCACATCAACCAACTTTGTCACATCAACCCCTTAAAGGTAGTGATAACAACCCTTATATTTTAAATAGGAAACATGGGTCGAGTGTTACATCATTTGAAAACTTTTTCTTTTCTGAATTCAGCACACTAATTTTTTTTGGAAGTTTTATCAACTCGTTTAAAAATTATTCACAGTTGGAAATGCAAAAACGCATTTCACGCATTCCGATAAGAAATGTGCTGATAGTCAATGTTTTGTTGGTTTGTAAACAAAAAATTGACTATCAGAACATTTCTTATCGGAATGAGAGATATGCGGTTTATTATTTCAGTTTATCTGTCGCTTTGATACTTGATAGTACTACTGAAAATTAATTTCACAATGGTGTATTCTGTAGAAGAAAGAGTTGAAATAATTACTCTTCTTTTTAAAAACGATGACTGTGCCAACCGTACCGCAAATTTGTTTAATGAACGACATCCGAACAGACATGTTAACAAAAAATACATTTTGGAGTTAGTTGCAAAGATTCGACAAAGTGGTTCAGTAGCCAACAAAAAACGAGATCCTGAACATGAATTTCCGGTTAAAAATGAGACTACGGAGATTGAAGTTTTAGGACAAATTGCTGCAGACGCAACTTTGAGCACGAGAAAATTGGCCACTGTTTTAAACATCAAAAGAAGAACTATTCAGCGGATTTTAAAGCATCATAAATTTCACCCGTATAAAATTCATTTTGTACAACAACTGAGTGAAGATGATTTTGGTCGCTGGCTGGAGTTTTGTGAACTTATGACTGCACGAATAGCTGATAACGGGAACTTTCTGTTCAATATCTGTTTTTCAGAGGAGTGTACGTTTTTATTAAACTCTACAGTCGATCGTCATAATTGTCGTTATTGGGCAGATAATAATCCAAGAAATTTTCACAAAGTCCACCCTCAAACTCCACAGAAATTGAATGTCTGGACTGGCATTTCTGGAGACCGTTTAATCAGACCAATTTTTCTTGATGGTAATTTGAGTGGCAAAACGTATTTGGAGTTACTAGAAAATATCGCTTACCCTCTACTAATTGACATTGTTGAAAATGATGATCGCTATCAAGAAAATCAATTTGTGTTTCAACAAGATGGAGCTCTTTCGCATTTTTCACAACGTGTTAGGGAGTTTTTGAACAGAGAGTTTCCAGGACAATGGATTGGGCGTAGAGGTGCTATTGAGTGGCCCATAGATCACCGGATTTAACTCCTTTAGATTTCTTTCTATGGGGCGATTTAAAGAGTAGAATTTACGCAACAGAACCGGAGTCTCTGGAAGAATTACGACGACGCATTGTTTAAGAATGTCGTCTAATAACTCCACAAATGCTCCAGAATGTCAGAGCTCGTTTTGAACAAAATTTGTACTTTTGTATGGAAGCTGGTGGTCAACAATTTGAACACTTACTTAACTGAATAAACATCTTTGAACGTTCGGTTTTGTTTTTTTTAAATTTTCAACGAAAAATTGACTAATTAGTGCATTTCTTATCACAAGGAATGAACTACGTTTTTGCACCTCCAACTGTGAATAATTATTAAACGAGTTGATAAAACTTTCAAAAAAATTAGTGTGCTGAATTCAGAAAAGAAAGAGCCTTCAAATGATTTAACACTCGACCCATGTTCCCTATTTTAAATATAAGTTTTGTTATCCCACACTTAATGGGTTGATGTGACAAAGTTGAGTTTTATATCAAAACATGGCCCCTCAATATTAAAATTGACGTGTTTTAGCGTTTCTTAAAAAAAATTCTCTGGACGCAAATCAGTCTGTTTCGTTTTCAATGCGCCACCCTATATATATATATATATATATATATATATATATATATATATATATATATATATATATATATATATATATATATATAAATGTGCACTGGTTGCCTGTTGTGACTCCGTATATTTTTGCATCTTTATCCAGAGTGTTCTCATCTTCACCTGGGTATACCGTTCTGATGATGGCTAATAAGTTTGAAACACGTGTATGCGGTTGTCTCCTTGCGGCTTTGCCCTTAACCCTTTTTCCTTGTATAGTACAGAAATGCTGTGTTATATATATATATATATATATATATATATATATATATATATATATATATATATTCTGAAGATATCAAAATTTTAACTACCCTAACGTTCTGTTCCAGGGCGCTAATTCCCGCTCATTTTAAGAAATTCTCAGAAAGCATTACCATCCTGACCTCTCTATTTGTAAATTTTTGTACTGGAAACTAGCTAAACACGCCATCCATATGTAAGAGCAGATCAGCAGATACATTACACCGTTCCTACACTAGTTCTATCGGCTTGGCAAAACTATTTCCCACTTTCTATCTAAAAGTAGCTCTCTCTAGATAGGAGACCCATTCTTCTGTTAAAACAATGTATTTAAATTGTCAATTCTCTTTCATATAAAATTGCAGTCAATTAATTTTATGGTATGTTAATTCTGGTTTTGTACAGTCATTCGTTCGGTTAGACCACAGTTCACACTTTGCGTTAAATGGTTCTACACAGCAGAATCAATTGACCCTAATATTTTATCACATAATTAGAATACAGTGTCAAGTTTAAAATGAATATGATGCAGTTTGAATTAATTGCTAGTAGCTCATTAAAGCCAGGAAAAACTTTCACTGCAAAAATTATGCAAATGCAGGAAATGCAAAAATCTCGTTCCTCTATGAATCTGTGATACGATGCTTCAAAGATATAAACCACATATTATTATATTTAGTATTTACATAATTTTTCTCTAAAAGATATGTAGATTTAAAGGGTTTTTTTTTTAATTGGGTAACCTACTTCATCAATTACTTTAGTTATTACGATAAGGGTTAAAAAAATTTGGTTAGGCCACAACATGTTGGGTTACGTCAGGTGAAACTAAACATAACCGCATCAGGCTTAAGCATTGAGTTCTGTCGTGTAAAGTTTCAATTAGATTCTCGCTTAAAATCAATTCAAAACGTAATTTCTAAATTTGCGAGACAAGTGTTGTAATTCGGTAAAAACAGGGGTATATAGTTTTTTGCGCCATAGATTATAGAAGTTATTTTTTAAATGTTGTATTTTGTTTGAAAGAAAAAACGGTTACAAAAGTTGTCAGTGTATAGCCTTAACTTTGAGACCAATTTATTCATTTAGTTGGTTATCTACCTCTTACTTGGTGACGCGAGGGGTGATAGGGCGTTTGCTGTAGCAAGAAAAATATATAGTAGCGCCCAAGATAATAATGGTAGAGGTGCGTTATGTATATGTAAAAAAAAAATGGTGCACTCATGTTTGCTGTTGGTTCTGTTATATTTTGTAATCCATATTATAGATGGAGATGTTATGTGTCGGTTACTCAACAGTAACCGACACATAACACTTGTCAACACAAGTGGTCGCTTGCTGTGTGCTTGAACTGTAGTCGATTTTTGATTAAAATAGTGGTTGATGTTCAGGTTGACCATATTTGATTATTTTAAGCAAACAGTTAACTAATGCTGAGATTCTGCATAGCTCTCGACGACACTATAGAATTTAAGTTTGGCTCCGTGTGTGAAATAAACGGGAAATATACAATTCAAGTCGACTTAGATGTCTGTAAGTTGATGGTGGTGGTGGTGGTGGAGGTATTTATGACCTTGGAACAGAATTCCATCAGCCACAGACTTTTGCTATTTCATAATGTCTGTAAGTTATATACGATTATTCTAGTTTCTCAAAGCTCGTATATAACTAAATAAATCAAACTCTTGAGGGGTAAATATTGCATTAAATATATTTAACAAGGTCTTCAATATACGCTTGAACTGTTCCTCTGGTTCACTTGATTAAAATATTTTAAAAAATACGTTTAAAAGAGACCTTACATGCGACAAATAATTCAAGGCCATAGAAAATTAATATATAAGATAATGGTCAGGATATATATATATATATATATATATATATATATATATATATATATATATATATATATATATATATATATATATACGAAACATATAGAAAACTTGATTCTGCAACGAAGATGTTTGTGTCTGTCGGTTTGTCTATCGGCATATATATATATATATATATATATATATATATATATATATATATATATATATATATATATATATATATATATATATATATATGCCGACAGACAAACCGACAGACACAAAAATCTTCGTTGCAGAATCAAGTTTTCTATATGTTTCGAGACTTTTTACGCCGTTTCAGCACACAAAAAATGTCGAAATTTTTGTCAACAATATTCCACTCCCACACATTCAAAGCCTAATTTAATATAATATAATAACTTAAAGAAAACTTTGAAACTTCTTAGTCTACCCATATCCCAATATAATAAAAATTAATGTAATTAATTTCATTAATTTTCTTAAACAAATAAAATGTATAGAAGAAAATATTAACCATATCATTAATCTACCACTAAATACTACGAATAAAACTAAACCTATTATACCTTTTACTATAATTAATCTACCTTCTAAAATTGAAAATAAAGTTAATCTATTTCTTCTTCCTATTATTAAATAATAAGTTAAACGAAAACTACACAGAATATCAGATGTTTGATGAAATTAACAGTTTTCTAATATAATTTAATTTCAGCACAGAATACCAGATGTTTAATGAAATTAACACTTTCTAATAAATAAGCCCTAAAACGTTATATTACTCGAGTTTTAGCGAGAAAATGTCAATTTTCACCAAACCACCCGCCATTTATCCCATATCCCTCAGCGATTGTACCCAAAAACAATCCGCACTGTTCATTTGTCGAGTGCTAACTTTGTACCAAATTTGAAGACGATATCTCAATTCCTTCTAAGTTATCGTGGCTACAAACAGACAGACATACAGACCGACGGAAAAACAAAATTGATACCTTTTACGTAGTTTAAGCGAAAAAATTTTTGAAATTTTTGGAGTCGATGCGATTACACACTTTGTGACGATGTGGAGGTAATAAAATTAGATTATTAAAAAATCTCGGGAGGCAGCAAGTGCGTTATGGTTGTGAATTTTTATTAAATGCTTCGAATTTGAATAACTCAATTTTTTATAAAGTTAGAAAGTTTAATTTTGGTATGTAGTAAGGCCTTTCCTAGGGCAAAATATCCACCAAGTTTTATTAAAATAACTTTGTAAGTTTCGAGAAAAAAAATGTTTTTCGAAAGAAAATTTAAATTTTAATAACTCAATTTTCTATAAACTTAGAAAGTTGAATTTTGGTACGTAGTAAGCTCCCAAGGCAACATATATGGTAAATTTCATTAGAACAGCTTTGTTATTTTTTTTAAGAAAGCTCAAAATGTTCCCGGAAAACCTCGTCCGATTTTCCTGGTTAACGAACTCATCCAAGCCATTAATAAAGGAAAGGCATTTGCCGAGTTTCATTGAAATCGGTTAATTATTTCTTGAGTTATCAGATATATATATATATATATATATATATATATATATATATATATATATATATATATATATATATATATATATATATATAAACATATAAAAATTGAAACTGACCCCGGATATGGGTTCTAGGGGTCCTAGTTCGCGCTCATTTTTTTTGCAAAGTCTCACCATCGATACCTCTCTATTGGTGAATTTTTTTTAACAAAAATTCACTAAAAATTACAATAATTAAAATCTTTAAGATCCCGCTATCGAAGTAGTTAATTCAAGCAAAGTATGATAAAATTTTGTATTTCTTAGTTTTAATGACTGCAAACGCCAAGATGCAGTTGTACGATATAGGTAACACAAATAATTTTTTACAAGGCTAATAACGCTGTACAATTACACAAAAGATATACTTCATCAAATTATCATGTATTTAGCCCAAACATAGGCCTCTAACGCTAATAAGACGATAAAGAACTATTTGTTGAGTGCAATCTGCCATAGTGAAACAGCTTTTATCTTCTGTCAATACAGTTATGTTTAATCACTCCTAGTTGCAAACGGCGTTCTTGATGAACGGTCTATGACCGTAAACATTTCGCTTGTAAACATATCTGCAGGTTTTCCTGTTATATACGCACTGATAATACCTTAACATACTTGTTCTCTTAAAGCAATGTCATCTTGATTTGAAATAATGTCACATGTCTTATTTTAGAACGTTATATATATATATATATATATATATATATATATATATATATATATATATATATATATATATATATATATATACAGGGTGATTAATAAGTGGTGACCAAAAATGAAACCTCATGTTCTTTGAACAATTTTAGAGAGGGTATGTCCTTTAAAAAAATTTCGTAAAATGCTTCATTAAAAAGATACAGGGTGTTGAAGTTGAATTTAAAAAAAAACCAATTTTTTAAAAAGTAGTACATATATTTTGCTGAAACTTCGCACGTGTAGGCTGTTATGGAAGTCGCGTATTATACCATAACAATTGAATCGGCTAATCCAGCAGTGGCGCGCGTACCCACATGTCATTGGTTATCCCTCAAGAAAAAAAAACGGGTATGCCTATGATATTTTTTTTATTTTTTATTTTTTGAATCTTACTTTCATTCGTGAACAAAATGACTTTCTTGTTAATTTTCTGTACGATGCTTATTTTACGAGTAAGCAATGAATCAGGTAAGTGTTTTAGAGCAGAGTTCATGATTTTTGACCGGTCGTTGTTTGGTAGAAAATCGCAATGATACAATTTTATGCCTCCACTGGCCTGAATACACGCACGACATCTTTTTGATATGGAAAATTTAATGTGTTGATAATTTTTTGTACGACGATTACCTTTGTTGTATTTTAGTAAGTAGTAGTCTGGTTTGCCAAAGTTGTCATTAAGTGTCACTTGACGTTTAGGTTAACAAGTTATTATTTTGAATAGGTGTAAGTGGTAAGCTTTATAAAATTGCAAAATTTTCTACTCTTTTACTTCTTATAATGGAGTACACCTCAGAAGAGTATGCATATATAATTTTTATCTACGGATGTGCTGATGGAAATGCTCTAGCTGCTTGTCGGGAATATCAACGTACGTTTTCCACTCGCCATCAACCTACACCAAGGGTTTTTTCTCGATCGTTTTCAAGACTTCGGCAGTGCGGTACTGGACAACGTCCTGGCGCTAGAGCTAATGGTAGAAGACAACATCAACTTGAAGACGAAGAGAGAGTGGTGGATGCAGTGATGGATGAACCTTCTACAAGTACTCGGAGGATTGCCACGCAGTTACAATATTTTCAAAGCTTTGTTTGGAGAACTTTACATCGAGAAGCCTTACGTCCATATCATCGACAGAATGTTCATTGCCTTCTACCTGGAGATAATGTGCATCGACGAGTCTTTTGTAATTGGATGTTGGTAATGAACAATCAAAATATCTTATTCCATAATCTAATCTTCTGGTCTGACGGATGAACATTTACAAGAAATGGTATTTCTAATTCTCACAATGAGCATGTCTGGTCATTGGAAAATCCACATGCAACAAGGACTCGCACATTTCAACATATATTTTCCATTAATTTAGGGTGTGGTATTTTTAACGGGTCACTGTTCATGGAAGTCCTGCCACAACGTTTAAATGGATCTTCGTAATTAGCGCTCCTAGAAAACCGTGTAGAAAATATTCTAGATGACATTCCACTAGCAACAAGAGGTATAATGTGGTACCAGCATGACAGTGCACCAGCGCATCATAGTCGAAACGTTGTTACATGGCTACATAAACATTTTAATGAAAGAAGGATTGGCAGAACTGGACATTGGCCTCCAAGATCACCGGACTTAAACCCACTTGACTTCTATCTTTGGGGTGATTTTAGGCGACTGGTCTACAGTGAACAAATAAATACACCAGAGCAGCTACAACAACTGATAAATAATGCTTTTCGGCATATTCAAGCAAAAATGAATCCTCAAGACATTAAATTTTCCATATTAAAAAGATGTCGTGCGTGTATTCAGGCCAATGGAGGCATTTTTGAACATTTATTGTAATAAATAAATTACTATAATCCTGATAAAAGTGTATCATTGCGATTTACTACCAAACAACGACTGGTTAAAAATCATGAACTGTGCTCTAAAACACTTACCTGATTCATTGCTTACTCGTAAAATAAGCGTCGTCCAGAAAATTATCAAGAGAGTCATTTTGTTCACGAATGAAAGTAAGATTCAAAAATATATATATATCATTGGCGTACCCGGTTTTTTCTTGAGGGATAACCAGTGACATGTGGGTACGCGCGCCACTGCTGGACTAGCCGATTCAATTGTGATGGTATAACACGCGTCTTCCATAATAGCCTACACATGCGAAGTTTCAGAAAAATATATGTACTACTTTTTAAAAAATTAGGAAATTTTATTTTTTGAAATTCAACTTCAACACCCTGTATCTTTTTAATGAAGCATTATAGGAAAAAATTTTATAGCACATACCCTCTGTAAAATTGTTCAAAGAACATAAGGTTTCATTTTTGGTCACCGCTTATGAATCACCCTATATATATATATATATATATATATATATATATATATATATATATATATATATATATATATATATATATATATATAGGGTGGCGCATGGAAAACAAAGCAGACCAATTTGCGTCCATAGAAATTACTTTTTTAAGAAACGCCGAAACACGTACATTTTAATACTGAGTGGGACATGTTCTGACATAATACTCAACTTTGCCACATCAACCCCTTAAGGGTGGTGATAACAACCCTTATATTTTAAATAGGGAACATGGGTCGAGTGTTACATCATTTGAAAGCTCTTTCTTTTCTGAATTCAGCAAACTAATTTTTTTGGAAGTTTTATTAAGTCGTTTAAAAATTATTCACAGTTGAAAATACAAAAACGCATTTCACTCATTCCGATAAAAAATGTGCTGATAGTCAATGTTTTGTTGGTTATCAAGCAAAAAATTGACTATCAGAACATTTCTTATCGGAATGGGAGAATGCGGTTTATTATTTCAGTTTATCGGTAGGTTTGATACTTGATAGTACTACCGAAAATTAATTTCACAATGGTGTATTCTGTAGAAGAAAGTGTTGAAATAATTACTGTTTTTTTTTTCAAAAACGATGACTGTGCCAACCGTACCGCAAATTTGTTTAATGAACGACATCCGAACAGACATGTTAACAGAAAATACATTTTGGAGTTAGTTGCAAAGTTTCGACAAAGTAATATATATATATATATATATATATATATATATATATATATATATATATATATATATATATATATATGTATGTATATATATATATATATATATATATATATATATATATATATATATATATATATATATATATATATATTATATATATATATATATATATATATATATATATATATATATATATATATATATATATATATATATATATATATATATATATATATATATATATATATAGAAATTGAAACTAACCCTGGATATGGGTTCTAGGGATCCTAGTTCGCGCTCATTTGAAGAAAGGTTTTCAAACTTCAAAAGTCGGGATCTCCCCATTAGTGATTTTTTTCTACGAAAATGCACTCAAATGCACTTGATGTTGTTATTTGCGATGTGAAAACCTGTCATGAGGATGTTAATCTAATAATGGCATTTACCTACCTTATTTCTTTTATGTCCTCCTGATATCATTGCCTACTAGAAACAGGTATTACGATTAACAAGTGATTATTTTGTTTATTGAATGCCCGCTTTGTCATCGCATTCGCCATTCTCATTGCTTTGCTACGTTTACCATCGTGCGTAATAATAAACCCAAGGTACGTAAACATTTCTGTTTACATAAGTTTTTGATCGTTCATCTTTACCTTCATATTGACCTATTCTAACTATATTATAACTCCTAATTAGTCATTTAGTTATATTGATTTTTTGTTATATCTTTCTGGAGACAAGACTCAGTACACTAAGCATTTTTTGAGTTCCTCCTTAGTTTTGAGCGTTAACTAAAGTGTATAATTCTTATTATCTAACTGAAGTTTTTAAGGTAAGTGGCTATACTATCGTAGACCTAATAATTTGTAGCACCCCAACAAAGCAATATAATGAAGCAGCAAATGTTGTTTGGTCTATGAAAAAAAGTGAACAAATTATTGTGGATCGCTATAGATGCGTTAACAACATGTAATAAACATATCATTAAACCAAGCAAGAGTAACTTGATTTCACGTTCAATTTCTCTCGTAGAAATCATAGAACAATGACTGATTAAATTAATTTTAGGTTACGTTAATAATCCAAAATTATCCACCGACAAATAAGTTAATGGTAATGCAGTTCACTGATTTACAATAATTTATTGTTGGAGATATCATATGTTTTAACAACTATAAAAAATAACAAGCAGAAGAAGAAAGAAGGTGAAATTCTGTTCATTATAGGAAAAAAATTAATTTGATCATATAAATTATAAACTGCTAATTATATAGGTCGGTATCTTCCTACCAACCTTCCTTATTCCTGCCACATATACATGCAGCAAAATAGTTTTCTTTTGCCGATATACTTCTATTTGCAAGGTTGTTTTAGTTTTGATATTAAATCGTTTTATCAACTGTTAAAATAAGAAGGTGTACTAAAAGATAGACAAAAAAGCTTCAATACCGTCGTTTTAGCAAAGTTACTTTGAAGAGATTTAATAAGAATAATAATAATAAACAGGGGCGGTTCCACAATAAGTGTGCCCGTGCGCGCGCACTGCCGCCTGCCGTGGAAAAAAATAATATTTTTGCAATGCTATATTTTAATACATTTTTATTTGCTTTTTTATCTCCTGCATTCATGCATTCAACAAACAAAATTAGTATATCGAGGATCGAGGATGGCAGAGTCGGCAGCCATTAATACAGCATGAGAATAAGTATAGTGATAATGGTTGGTTGCAGACGTTATCATTATATACATCCATATCCAAATATCCACATATACATCAGTTGCCGGCGGTGTGTATTTTTCGGCGCTCTTGGGGAAATGGGATACTTCAATGCGAAATGATCGAGTATCATCGTCGAAAACGACCGAATAAGCAATCTGGTGTGCGCTCTCAAATTCCACACTTGCAGTTTGCAGTGGAATTCTGGCAAAGCGTGTCTGTGTCTAGCATGTGTTTAGTAATTTTCGTGTAGTGTTGCGCGTCGGAGTGATTTTAATTAGATCATTGCGTTGTTGTTTACATGTTCTAACAAGACAATTATTAATATTATTATGGCTACTAGTTCGGGTTGCTTAATAAGTGGACAAAATAATTGCGATACTGTGATTAATTCAGTGGATATTTTACATTTAAAGGTTAACTTTTTAAGGGACTTTTTAACTACTATAACCTATTACTTACTAGAGGAAAACTTGGTAACTATAGTTAATAATTATTAGGTTTAGTTAGCGTAGTAAGTAGGTTTTCTTATAATACATTTTCAGGGAAAATATAGGCGAGCTCTTCATTTTCAGTGAATTTTTATTTTAAAAAAATCACTAATAGAAGGTATCGATGGAGAGACTTTGCAAAAAGTTTTTCAAATGAGCGCGAGCTAGGACTCCTAGAACCCATATCCTGGGTCAGTTTCAATTTTTATATATATATATATATATATATATATATATATATATATATATATATATATATATATATATATATATATATATATATATATATATATATATATATATATATATATATATATATATATATACATATATATATATATATATATATATATATATATATATATATCAAACTGATAACAAAAAATAAGCAACTGATTCCGATGAAACTCGGCAAGTGCCTTTCTTTTATTAATGGCTTGGATAAGTTTGTTAGTCAGAAAAATTTTGTTTCAAAAAATATCTTTTTCTCCGAAAATTACAAAGCTGTGTTAATGAAATTCGGAGTATATGTTGCCTTGTAAAAGACCTTACTACACACTAAAATTCAACTTTCTAAATTTTCATAAAATTGAGTTATTCAACTTTTGAATTTTCCTTTATAAAAAAATTTTTTCTCCGAAAATTACAAAGCTATGTTAATCAAATTTAGTAAATATACTTCCTTGGGTAAGGCGTTACTATACACCAAAATTAATCTTTATAAGTTCGTAGAAACTTGAGTTATTCAAATTTGAAACATTTAATAAAAATTAACTACCAAAACGCACTTGATACATCCCGAACTTTTTTTTCTTGCGCACCCCCAATGCATTAAGGCAGGATCCGCTACTGATAATAAACCTTGTTGCCAATAATACTTTTATTTGCAAGAATATTATTCAGTTTTGATTTCAAATGATTTTATTAACTATATTAAGAAAGTTTACTAAAATGTAGAAAAAAGCTTCTATACCTTGGCTTTAGCAAAGTTAGTTTACAGAAATTTTAAGGATAATAATAATAATAGCGTTTACTATTAAATAAATATGAAACTACCAAAATGGGCAGATACAAAAAAATTCTAAGACAGCAGAGAGCAATTTCCCCCAAATTTCAAGCCCTAGCATAAGGAAAATCCGAGTTACACCGATTTAAAAAATGTACGAGGTCTTACATATATAACGAGAAAGAGCAAACATATACTAGACGCGTTTAATAGATTTCTTCAAATGAGCGCGAATTAGCTTGGATGAGTTCGTTACACAGTGTTAACACTCAGATACTTTCAGAAAAAAATGCAAAAAACTGTTTGAAAACGCAATATATTTTAAATTACTACAAGTATGAAACTAAAACTTGACACGCTTATAGGTATCATATCAGTGATCCTCTCCACCAAATTTGAACCTAATCGGTTCAGTAAATTCTGAGTTATAACCAAATAAAAAATAATAATTTACGATATAACCTAAAATTACATTTGAATGGGTTCCTATAATGTTAGACAAGGTTAGACAGATATATCAGGGTTACGCTGCTATTGCAAACAAATTCTTCAAATTAAACCTCAAACGAACAGGTTAGAAAATATGTCACAATAAACAATCAGCGGGATTGCCATTTGCCAAAACTGTCATCTGAATTTGAAAATATCAGGAAAATATATGGCATAAAAATTTTAATGATGGCATTTCAATATGTTTAAAGGCAATCTAGAACAACGTTTTATTATGTATAAATATTAAGCTTCCCATACTTCAAGTAATTTAAAACCCATTGCCCTCTCCTAGTTAAATCTGACAACGCCAGTATTTGTCATTGTCATTTGTTATTTTGCAAAACTCACAGAAAGGGGGGGGGGGTCGAATTAGAGTTTATTTCCTTCTTCTTGTTCTTTGTTTATAGACGTCATAAACAGATAATAAGACTTAGCTAATACCTCAGAGTTTCGGAATCAGGTACCTACTTATTGTTTACTTTTAGCTTTTAGTGAATTTACATTATTATTTACTCTTCATGTCGTATATGGAAAATGTGTGTTAAATGAAACTGCATAATATCATGCTGTAGTTAAAATTATACCAATAAATTATTAAAATTTTAATATCAAAATGTTGTATTGTTTATATTTATTTATTTCATTTTCAAAAAGAATGGATACAGCAATAGTAAATAAATGTTGAAAGGGTTTAGGTGCAGCAAGTGCGTTATGGTAGCGAATTTTCGTAAAAATATTCCAAATGGTGAGAATTCAATTTCCCATTGAACTAGAATCTTCAGTTTTAATACATACTAAAACCTATATGAAAGCAGCGTGGGTACTAAATTTTAAAAATAACACAATGAATTTCACAAGCAACGATAAGTTCGTTTTAGAAAACCATTTTTGTTATTTTGTTTGCAGAAACTGTTTCGATTGAGTGGACTAAAGCGGATCATCCAAGCGACTAATAAGGAAAAATATCTTCCACGTTTATAATTTGGCAGGTACATTCGTTTTGTAAATAAAAACTAAATTTTAGATTAATTAGCACACGAGGGATTTTTAGAAAAAAATATTCAGAAACATGCTAAAATCTCCTTCTGGATGCACAAACCACAAGAAATATTTCTTGCAAATAGCCCCCAAGGAAGTTACGGGACCAGGAGTGGGCAGAGAAGAGGATAAAAAGTAAATGTGAGCGAAAAGTGCGAAAAAAACAGCTTAGTTGGACCTCTATAAGCTGCCTTTATCCCATTTTGCAGCTATACCTGCTTAAAATTCTGTTTCTCTCGCCTAGAAACATGCTTTATGCTTTGAATGTAGTTTTATGCATGGACAAGGGGAAGGAGAACCCCCCGTGTTTTTGGATGAGAGGGCAGAAAATTTCTTCGTCCTGGGGGTTATTCTTCCCCTTCTTCATATATACAATCACCCTCAATGCATGAAACATAGAAATCTTTTTATATTCCGCTTTCTAGTGTATTTTTTGTTATATATTTCCTATTTATTCACTGTTTCTTTTGAGTTTTGTATCCAAATTACTGTATAAATGTTCGTGTAAGAGGTCATGTTTTTGCTTGCCTTTCTTTATCAATTTTGACCGTTCCTAATTAAATACAGTAGCTTTTAAGTAAAGTTTTAAAGTAAACTTTTAAGATGAGGCTAAAGGTAAAAGGTAAGATGCTTACTGGCAATTAGGCCATTGCTGACCCTTTTTGCTCATCTAAACTAACCTACCCTCCGCCTTGAGCTCGATCTCAACGACGACATTGATTTGAAAAATCATCCGCTGCCGGTGAGTCTCGAACCGTCCCCCCCCCCCCCCGAGTCCGTATTGGAAAATCTGAATCGACTTTCCCGCACGCCACGGAGGCGCTAGATAAGGCTAAATCACTATGATATATTATTCTTATTAAAATTCACTACAATAACACACTTACTGCGTCACGAACATTTTTCTCATTCAGTTCATTATTTTGCTGAGACAAAAGTACATAACTTGTACATATAACAGAATTTGCTGTATATTAATTTAAGTGAAAACGAGGGAGTCTCAGACAGCTTCTCATTTCTTTGAAAGCAAAATCCATGTCTAGACGATTATTATATTCGGATAAAAAATGACCCAGAACTAATACAGATTTCTTAGCTTAGGTCAAAGATGAATGCCTTCTATTCAACTCATGATGTTACGATATAGCTTCCCATCTACGCTTTTAAACTATGGACAAAATCTCACGCAAGAGACAGCACATATAAGAACAATAATCAACACGTTTAGTTTATGTCTTTGACAATTATAAAAATCATATAATATGGATTAACATAAGCTTGTGCCTATGGTCGATGTTTTTTCAACTTAACAGCTGTGATAGCACTAAATTAAAAGTAGTCCCTTAAGCAAGGTCTATTAACAATAGTAAATAAACCTATTATCTGTTAAGACCTGACATAATATAGAAGATTTCCGCTCGGTAAAGTCGTGTTTATGTGAGCTATGTATTAAAGGTCTTAATTTTTGTTTGTTAAGTGATAGTTAGTGTGGAGATTGGTACTGTTTACGTAAATAAATGCCCTTATTGTAACCATACATTCTGATTGAAAATCCAAGATAGCATTACGTCGGAATACACTTAGAAGCAACTATAATAGTGTATATTTCGCAAAATTTCTGTTAAATATTTAGCAGGAAAATATAGGTTTATCAATACGATAAATTTTATTTCTGATAAGTCTGTTTATAAACAAAAGACTGTATTTGATGGGATATCTTCCTAATAAAATAAACTAAATATAGAATGAAGGATGCTAATGTTCAAATTTCAAATAATGAGTTGTTGACTGAGGTAAAAAAGCTGATCTCACATCTGGAGATAACGCTGGCAAATAGAATAGATGAATCTAATGCAAAAGTATATTCTTTGGAAATATATAATCTGATATTAAGGTCAAGCGTAGAATTTCTCGAAAAAAAAAACTGAAGAAAAATAACGTTATTATGGTATCAACGAGGTTGAGTATGAAAAGGGAAAATTATTAGATTTTGTCGTTAACAAATTTATAAAGTCTGTTGGGGTCGTGATCAACCCTGCGACTATTAGCGACGTATACACTGTGGGTAAAAAAGCGGAAAGTAGACCGATAGTGGTTAAGTTCAACTCACACTTTGCGAAGAAAGCAGTGATTAATAACTGCGGTAAGCTGAGGGGTACAAACATTGTAATAAGAAACGACTGTACTAAAAGCGAGCTGGAGGCACAGAAAATACTGCGCAAGCATCTCAGACTGGCCAGGAAAAAGAAAAAATTACCGCATTGTACATGATCAATTGTAGCCTGGGGAGCTGCTGCAGATTGCCATCTAAAAACCTTGGAGATAATCCAACGACGGTTCCTAAAATTGATACACAATAGAAATTATACTTATCCGTCAGCAGCATTGTACAACGAGGCCAAAGTAAACGATATGAGGCAACTTTATTCGTTAGCTGTATTAAATTTTGCAAAAAAATTCGATAGTGTTCCTGGGATAGAACATCCATATCAGACAAGACTGAATACAGCCGCTGCTGTTAAGACAAGCACGGCGAATAAGACGGTGGGCCAGCGTAATTATACATACATCGCTCGGAGATTATACAATCTTCTTCCAGTTAATATTAGGACTGCTCCGACTTCGCGTTCTTACACAAAGATGCTAAAGATATGGATTTCAAATTCTAGGGATATTCACGGCTTGCTGCAGAAATGAGCATTGAGCTGATCGTATATATATATATATATATATATATATATATATATATATATATATATATATATATATATATATATATATATATATATATATAGTAGGATATTTTTCGTTTTTCGTTTTTGTTGTTGTTGTTACTACATGAGAGAATATATATAACTGGGATATCTTTTAGTTATATAGGTTATTTCACACTATTTTTATGGGTTAAGAGAAATGCTTCTGTATGGACCCACACACAAGTACTACTGTCGTGGGTTATATATGTTTATTTTACTATTTATTTATAGTTTTGTCTTTGCTCTTGTTAAATTGTACAAAATGTTGTATTGAGGGAAATAAACTTTATTATTATTATTATTATTATTATTATTATTATTATTATTATTATTATTATTATTATTATTATTATTATTATTATTATTATTATTATTATATAATAACAACAAAAATAATAATTTATTCAAGTAGATATAATATAGTATACATATATCATACAGGCTGGTCCAAATGCCTTCGTGTTCAATATCTCATTTATTATTCAATAAAAAAAAATTGGAACAAAAGTTGCAGGTACTAACGTTAGCTACAAACTAAAATTATTTTTGCATATACAGGGTGTCTCATAAGTTAGATACAACCCAAACGTCACTTTTTTTGAATGGTACACTCTGTATATTGTCTCATTTTTGAATTCCTCTTGTTTTGTTCATTCATCCAGTGTTAGTTGTTGGGACCCAATTTTTTCCCTCAGGGCTCGTCCACGGCCTTGCCGCCCCGATAGCACTGCATGAGGGGATCTATACAGAGTCATACAGGGTCGTTCAAAAGTTATGGCCACTTTCCTAAAACATCAGAGGGCACATATGTCGGTCTGTATCTCCATTAATATGTCAGCATGCAACACTCTATCATGCCAAAAATCAGGAAAAGTTTTTTGCTTTCAACTTCAGTTAGCACAGAAAGAATTCCTTGACAAGAGTATACAGGGTGAGTAGAAACACGGTAGTCAAATTTTCTCGAGAAATTCAAATGGAACAGCCCTGCATATTATAATCAATTTCGATACATCAACAAATGTTTGTTTTTTTAATTTCATGAAGTACTCCCTATACTTAAAGCCAGTATTTACTGAGATATTGGGTGGTTTTTTTAAGAAAAAAGGAACATTTATGCACAGGAACCAATTAGTGTATTATATCGTAAGTATGCAAAATAAACAATGTATTGCCTTACTTGCAAAATATTAACTTAAACTATCGAGTAGTTATTTTCTTGTATTTGAATTATGGCAAGACGCTAAAATGAATTTCCGCGACAAGAAATGATTGATATGTTTTATGTGTTAGGAGCAAATAACAAAAACTCTTTATTTTCGACAAGAATCTGTCATGAGAAATATCCCAGTAGAAGGCAACCACACAGAAGCGCTTTTGAAAGACTGACGCGACGTTTTGATGAAACGAGGAACACAGGATACAAGAAGCTTGAGAGAACCAAACCTGTTTTGAACGAAGAGAAAGAGTTGGTAGTAAATTTGAAAGTGATAGAAGATCCTCACTGCAGCTCAAGAAAAATAGCAAGGGGAAAAGCTCTGTTTTTCGAATTTTACATAAAAACAAAATTCACCCATACCATATTCAACTCCTCCAAGAACTGCACAATGATGATCATCAAAGGTGACTATCATTTTGCCACTGGGCACTTTGTGTTTGTCAACTTTGTCTGTCAAATTTATGTTGTTCACTGACGAAGGAACATTCAAGAAGAACGGACATGTCAACATACATAACGTGCACTACTTTTTACTCTCACTTTACTCACACAACTAGTCAAAATAGATGGTCTTCTAACGTCTGGGGTCGAACTATTGGAAATGTTGTCATCGGTCGCATTTTTTTGAAGAAAACAGTAGCGGCTCGTGCCTTAATGCATTGGGGGTGGGCAAGAAAAAAAAGTTCGGGACACCGCAAGTGCATTATGGTAGTGAATTTTTGTTAAATGTTTCAAATTTGAATAACTTAAGTTTCTACAAACTTAGAAAGTTGAATTTTGGTGTGTAGTAAGGTCTTACCATATCCACCAAATTTCATCCAAATAACTTTGTAATTTTCAGAGAATTTTTTTTTCAAAAGAAAACTCAAAATTTGAATAACTCAATTTTCTAAAAATGTATATATATATATATATATATATATATATATATATATATATATATATATATATATATATATATATATATATATATATATATATATATAAATTGAAACTGACCCCGGATATGGGTTCTAGAGGGCTAGTTAGCGCTTAGTTATAGGTTATAGTAGTTAAAAAGTCCCTTAAAAGTTAACCTTATGTCCACTTATTAAGCAACCCGAAGTAGCAGCCATCATAATAATAATAATTGTCTTGTTAGAACATTTAAACAACAACGAAATGATCTTATTAAAATCAATCCGACGCAAAGCACTACACGAAAATTACTACACACGCTCTGCGAAAAGTACACTGCAAACTGCAAGTCTGGAATTTTAAACCACACAAGCAGATTGGTTATACGGGCGTTTTGACCAAGATAGTCGCTCAATTCGCATTGAAGTATTGGATTTCCTTAGAGCGCTGAAAAATACACACCGCCGCGCGACTGATGTATATAACGTCTGCAACCATTAAGACTATACTTCTTCTGATTCTGTATTAATGGCTGCCGACTCTGCGATCGTCGATATAATAATTTTGTTTGTTGAATGCAGGAGGTAAAAAAGTAAATAATAATTTATTAAAATATAGCATAGCCCAAATATTATTTTTTCCACAGCAGGCGGTTGTGAGCGCGCACGGGCCCACTTATTGAGGAGCCGCTCCTGGAAGAAAGGTTCACTCTACAGCCTCTTCAGTTCTGAGAGGACACCTTGGGCCATTATTAGACCTGTTAGCTTACGTGATCATACGTGGTTTATGCATGACGGTGACTCAGTTAATCATACAGCTAACACTTATGCTTTTCTTAACCAACATTTTTCAGAACGCTGGATTGGCAGAGGACGGCCGAATACATAGCCGCCTAGATCACCTGATCTAACAAAAATGGACCTCTTTTTCTAGGGTTATGTAAAACATTTAGGTTATCAGACACAACCATCGACAACAGAAGATATGAAGGCAAAAATCCGTGGTGTATTTGATAATATTAATTTAAGTGTATTACGAGACGCTAACTATTCTTTTAAAACTCGCTTAAACTTATGTGCTGAGGAAAATGGCGGACATTTTTTTTCTAATTATTTTTATTTGAGGAATGTTTTTTCTACATGCTTTTGTATATTGGTAACAATACATTCTTTAAGGAATATGTCACTGCTGAAACAAGCCGACATTTGCAAGTTTTCTGAAATAATAAAACGGGGTCAAAATAAGTACTACGTTTTGAGAAGTAGTGACCATAAATCTTAATATAATTCTTCATATTTCCCAACAGGCGATTAATAATCAAAGCGAGAGGACTCTATACAACAACTGTATATAGATGTTTCAAAAATAATACACTAATTCCTTCCTGTGTATAAATGTACCTTTCTTCTTAAAAAAAACACCCAATATCTCAGTAAATACTGCTTTTAGGTATAGGAAATACTTCATAAAGCTGAAAGAAGATTTACTGGTGTATCGAAATTGATTATAATATACAGGGTGTTTTATTTGAGTTTTCCGAGAAAACTTGACTCCAGTGTTTTTCCTCACCCTGTATACTGTTTTCAAGGAATTTTTTCTATATTGATTAGAGTTGAAAGAAGTACACTTTTTCAGATTTTTGACATGATAGAGTGGTGCACGCTGATATATCAATGAAGATACAGACCGTCAAATGTGCCTCTGATGTTTGAGATATATGGCCATAACTTTTGAACGACTCTATATAGACCCGAACAACAGCACAGAATGAGTCGACGAAATAAGAGAAACTTAAAAATGGAACAATATACTGGGTGTGCCATTTAAAAAAGTGAAGTTTGGGTTGTATCTAATTTATGCAACACCCTGTATATTCTAAAATAATTTTAGTTTGTATCTAACGTTAGTACATGCAACTTTTGTTTCATTTTTTTAAAATATTGAATAGTAAAAGAGGTATTGAACTTGAACGGCCTGTTGTACCACCCTGCATGTCAACCTTAAGAGTGGAAATCAGATCTTCGCGCCGCTGTTCCAAAATTGTCAAGCGGGCGAGCCTCAGGCTGTCCTAATGCCAGTCTCAACCAGTCCTCACAATTTGAACGGGTGAGACCGTACGGGAGACAGGTGGTTCTTCGGTAAATATACCACAGTGAAAGGGCATCTCTGACGAGAAGAGGACTTTACTCCACGGATAACCTTAAAAAAAAATCAGGTCTCTTCTGACGCGCTGCTGTCAAAAAGTTGTCAAGAGGGCGAGCCTCAACCTATCCTCAGATTTGGAATAGGTAGGACCGTGAGAGAGACGGGTGGCTACTTGTTAAACAAACTTCAGTAGAAGAGCACCTATGATGAGAACAGGACTCCAAGCAACGCCGGCATACTTCAGGATGATTCACGACTAGGTTTTGTGGAGAATAGTGAAAGTCTAGAGGGAGCAGAATGCGTTGTTATATAGATATAGGGAAGCTTGTGAGCTTTGGATGTTATTGAAGCTATGGGTGCGGACCATGATAGATATTTCGTAACCAGCAGCCCAAGATCGTTATGCGTTGTAACCCTTCTAACTGTCTCACTACAGATATTGTAGGTGAAACAGGGGTGGTTATATCCTGAATGTAACATGCAGAATTTCTCAATATTTAATGGAAATAGACAACTTTTGCTCCAAGTGTAAATTGTTGGGTCAGCAGTGATGTCAGCACGATTAGTCTCTGGGTTCTGGACGACAAGCTCGTCGGCAAACATGACGCACTACGATTTAAGCAGCCAAGGCATAAGGCAGTGTACACAAAAAAGAGCAAAGTACCGAGGACAGAATCCTTTGGAACACCGCTCAGAACCGTTTGACATGTCGATGTTACTTCACCGACTCTTACGAAAAACTTTCTATTTGATAAGAATCTCCTAATCCAGGCGAGGAGAGATCCACAAACTCTGGCCTGTCCCAGCTTGTACGAGGTAAGCGCCAATGTTTATCGGCCTGGCATATATCCACGGTATTGCACCGTGTCAAAATTTGGTAAAATATTGGTTGAGTTATTATTGGCGTTGGAAAAATGCCAATTAGTTTTTTATAATTGACACTTGTTCACGAAGCTAGAAGTTACAAAAATTAAGTATAGACTTACTTGAAAAGGTTTTTCATCTCAATGAATCAAATATTGGTTGGATGGGGTGTACAGGAAAAGGGGTAGAGGTACACCAATTGCTGCTGGAGACAGAGCATCGCGGTAGCGACGACTGCGATATCTACAGGAAAAATTCTCCATCTTATTCTGTAGTAAACTATTGGCTAAACCGGTTGCGAGTAGGGTAGGAACCCTGAAAGATGACGTAAGAATAGAAAGGACGGTGGAAGTGGTGACGGAGAAGAAGATTGTCCTTGTTGGGCATCTCGTATTAAGTGATCGACGCTTGCAAGTAAAAGAATTATCAAAATGTCGGGGATTTGAGATAAAAGCGTTCGCCGGATCCTCCCTGAACATTTAGTCATGTATAAAGCTAGTGCAAGGTGGGTTTTCAAAGACCTCTCAGCAGTTCAACGCCAGCGTCGTGATGAATGGGCCCGATTTTTTTGTACCTCTGTGGAGAAACCACTGTACACGTGTTGAAAACAATTCTCACAGGGTACAGAACGACGGTTCTCTACTATGATCCTCATGCCAAAGGCAGTTGATGCAATCGAGGCGTAAAGGAGAAGCACCAGCAAGAACGTTTGAGGTCTGTCAGTCGACAAAAAAGTGATGGCTATGATTTAAAACGTCAAAATTGGCAACATTTAGACAAATAAGCTGAAACTAATACGGGCTATGGAAAGAAAACTGTCCCAAAAAGAACGTTTTACAAACCCTGAAGTCTTAGCTTCAACAGTCATTGTCCTTCATTTTACTAAATAATTCCAGAAAATTCAATCCAAATAGACCCTTTCTCTGATGTTTTGGCAGTAGTCTTAGCTATAGAGTTTATCGTTTAATGGTACATAATTTTTGTCGAATTTTCATAAGAAATCAATAAAGCTCAATATATCGGTTATTATACAAGATATGAAAAGAAAATTGTATACATTAATTATAGCGTGTCTTAAATTTTTTTTTCTACAATCATAGGATGGCCCATAAGTCGTTGGTGATACAAATTTTTTGTTGTTAGTGGAACACGCTTTATGTTAATGCATTTTCCATCGAAATATATGCATGTTTGTAATAAAAGAAATTCGGGACGGAGCAAGTGCGTTATGGTAGCGAATTTTGATTAAATGCTTCAAATTTGAATAGCTCGATTTGCTATTAACCCATAAGGTTGACCAAGAAACGAGTTTTTTCGGGAACACTTTGAGTTTACTTTCGGAATTTTTTTTACATTGTTTTACTATATAGGTTATACTGGTAACCAATTTGATGCCTGCTTTCTTAAAAGAAAACACACGTGTGTGTGTTTGTCTTCTTTCATGGCTGGGGTCATCAGACGACTCGCACATTTTTTAAGAAAAATCACATATTTGATATTAATAACATTTTTATGAAAATTTGCTACCAGACTTTTAATGTATTAATTTGTTACAAAACATTAAATAGAGCTTTGCTTCTCCTCTAAACATCTTAAGCTACATGCAAGAATATAATTGTATTTATGTTTCATAGACATACGAAGACTCATGTGTGAAACGTGCTCAACCTCTTGTAGGCATTATAAAAATCTGAAATTTCAGATCATATATATGACCTCATGCGGATTTGCTGGTCATCAACCATTCTGTAATGTAGGTCGTATTGTTCTTTTCTTGATACTTACTTTTACTTAACGACAAGTGTTCATCTTTGCCGGATACGGAGACGTATGCTGGACAATAAATGATGGTTTACTTTCTTTTGTACATAAAAACGGTATGTGTATCTTTAATTAGCAATTATCTACCAGTCACAAAGTTATTGCACCTCATTGTTGTCGCTGATTTCTCATTCAAAAGTTAACAAAATATATGCAAAGAATTTTCTCAAACTATTTGCTTACGTTTGACCCACTTACGTGTGCAGTTCTGCTTAGTGCGATAAGTAGTTTGATACACTTATGTGTAATAATATGAGTCACTGGATCTGATTCACATAAATATATAAGATGTTTTCTGAAAGTAGAGAGTAGCTATATAATGCGAATATTTAACAATAGACATACTGATTGAAATACCACTGTCAGGTAGTTTAAAATTAAGCGAAACCAGCCATGTGGCCAGTTCATGCAGAATTTCAATTTATTTGTCAGTGGGTTGCATTCAATTTTTTCCGCCACCCTCAATAATTTACACTTCTTTGATGGTTACTTTGGTATATAGGTAATTTCTTAGCCTATATTGGCGACTTTTCTTAGAAGATATTCGCTTATGACCAGACCACGACCTTGAGACTTTCGATAAATGTTTTCAAATGAACACGTACTAGGCCACCTAAAACCGATATCAAGGGTCAGTTTCAGTTTTTATATGTTCATGAATTCATATACGTTCTGCCTATATATATATATATATATATATATATATATATATATATATATATATATATATATATATATATATATATATATATATATATATATATATATATATATGTACAGAGTGTTTCAAAAATGATGGTCTATCTTACAGGTGCACATTCAGCACATAAAAATAAGACTATTTTTTCATATAAACATGGGTCCGCAAACGCTTAGTTTTTTAAATACAGCGTGTTAAAGTTATTTACTTTTGTCAGTTTTTCACGAATAATTTCGAGTCGAATTAAAATTTTCATGTGAAAATTGGCATGTGGGAGTTTTCGAGGGCAAGAAATTTAAATGTGTTATTGTTAATAACACTGCTGGCAGAGGGTGCCACCTACAAGACATGGCTTGTATTCAATTAGCTATGATTTTTTGACACCCACTAATATCGACGTACCATATAGCTACGTTGCAGCGCTTATCAATTGTAAGCAAAAAATGTATATTTGATTTAAATCTCTCAGACACACCATTTTCGAGATGTTTTAATTTTTGTATGTCGATGTCGTTTTGAGATGAAACTCAACTTTGTCACATCAACCCCTTAAGGGTGGTGATAACCACCATTATATTTTAAATAGGGAACATGGGTCGACGGTTACATCATTTGAAAGATCCTTCTTTTCTGAATTCAGCATACAAATTTTGTTGGAAATTTTATCCACTCGTTTAAAAATTATTCACAGTTGGAGTTGCAGGACCGTATTTCATTCATTGCGATAAGAAATGCACTAATTAGTCAATTTTTCTATTAAAAAACTAAAAAAAAAAACCAAACGTTTAAACAGGTTTATTTAGTTAAGTAAGTGTTCAAATTGTTGACCACCAGCTTCCATACAAAAGTACAAATTTTGTTCAAAACGAGCTCTGACATTCTGGAGCATTTGTGGAGTTACTAGACGGCATTCTTCAACAATGCGTCTTCGTAATTCTTCCAGAGAATCCGGTTCTGTTGTGTAAATTCTACTCTTTAAATGGCTCCACAGAAAGAAGTCTAAAGGAGTTAAATCCGGTGATCTAGGAGGCTACTCAATAGCACCTCTATGCCCAATCCATTGTCATGGAAACTATCTGTTCAAAAACTCCCTAACACGTTGTGAAAAATGCGGAGGAGCTCCATCTTGTTGAAAAACTAATTGATTTTCTTGATAGAGATCATCATTTTCAACAATGTCAATTAGTAGAGGGTAAACGATATCTTCTAGTAACTCCAAATACGTTTCGCCACTCAAATTGCCATCAAGAAAAATTGGACCGATAAAACGGTCTCCAAAAATGCCAGTCCAGACATTCAATTTCTGTGAAGTTTGAGTGTGGACTTCCTGAACATTTCTTGGATCATTATCTGCCCAATAACGAAAATTATGGGGATTAACTGTAGAGTTTAATAAAAACGTACACTCGCCTGAAAAACAGACATTGAACAGAAAGTTCCCGTTATCAGCTATTCGTGCGGTCATAACTTCACAAAGCTCCAGCCGCCGATCAAAATCATCTTCATTCAGTTGTTGTACAAAATGAATTTTATACGGGTGAAATTTATGATGCTTCAAAAATTCGCTGAATAGTTCTTCTTTTGATTTTTGAAACAGTGACCCATTTTCTCGTGCTCAAAGTTGGGTCTGCAGCAATTTGTCCTAAAACTTCAATCTCAATAATCTCATTTCTAACCGGAAATTCACGTTCAGGATCCCGTTTTCTGTTGGCTACTGAATCACTCTGTCGAAACTTTGCAACTAACTCCAAAATGTATTTTCTGTTAACATGTCTGTTCGGATGTTGTTCATCAAACAAATTTGCGGTACTGTTGGTACAGTCATCGTTTTTGAAAAAAAGAGTAATTATTTCAACTCTTTCTTCTATAGAATACACAATTGTGAAATTAATTTTCGGTAGTACTATCAAGTATAAAACCGACTGATAAACTGAAATAATAAACCGCATTTCTCTCATTCCGATAAGAAATGTTCTGATAGTCATTTTTTTGTTTACAAACCAACAAAACATTGACTACCAGCTTTCAAATGATGTCATACTCGATCCAAGTTCCCTATTTAAAATATAAGAGTTGTTATCACCACCCTTAAGGGGTTAATGTAACAAAGTTGAGTTTTATGTCAAAACATGTATCCCTCAATATTAAAATTTACGCGTTTCAGCGTTTCTTAACAAAAATTATCTGGACGCAAATCGGTCTGTTTCGTTTTCAATGCGCCACCCTATATACTTTTTTTTATGCAGAACAAAGATCTTTGAGTTGCTTTATTAATAAGTACCAAAAGAATTTTTTAGCTGTTTTTCACAAAAAAAGTTATTCAGCCTCCAAATATGTCCGGTCATTTTGGCTCACCTTTATATATGCCAGAAAAGCATTGTTTCTAAGAAAAGGTAAGCAAAATTATATTTCACGTACATTTCTTCAAGAATAGTATTCAAACCATTCTCCAAGTTTAAGGAGACAGAATTGTAGCTGTGTACTGTATTCAAACACAATTTGTTTCACTGTTCCTTAGATGGCCAACATCTGATCCTTTAGCCCAGTCCCATGCCAACTTTGAATTGATATCTGTGGAAGCTATTGCATTACGCTTGGAATTTAGAGAATATCGCTATCGAGTGTTATCTTAGAAACGTAAGTAGGTTTATCTCTGTCTATGCATTAATTTCCGTAGTAGGTACAACTTTGCTCTTCGACCTACATATGATTTTCCATTTATCATGAATAGGTTTATTTAAATGAATAACTTAATTTAGCGAATTTGTATACAAAAAAGTAGCGATTAGAGCGAAATTAGAGCCTCTAGAATCAATGTTTTAGGCCAAATATATATATATATATATATATATATATATATATATATATATATATATATATATATATATATATATATATATATATATAGTATTGAATTTTTGTGACGGTAATAGTGTTATTTATCGAAAAATTGTGGGAAAGCCGTCAGTTGTAGAATAAAACTCTTTATTATAGGCCGAGCTTTCGGAAAAAAATTTATTCCTTTTTAAAGGATATAACGTAAGTTCTACTAAACTAATTATGCAATAACAAACATGAAATGTCAGTTTGGCACTTTTCGACTTCACTCAAATTCATAAAAATGTTTTCTTTTCATGTTTGTTATTGCATAATTAGTTTAGTAGAACTCACGTTATATCCTTGAGAAAGGAATAAATTTTTCCGAAAGCTCGGCCTATAATAAAGAGTTTTATTCTACAACTGGCGGCTTTCCCACAATTTATATATATATATATATATATATATATATATATATATATATATATATATATATATATATATATATATATATATATATATATATATATATATATATATATATATATATATATATATATATATTGTTACAAAGCACTTCAATAGACGTAGGTGCGGTGTTGCCACATCTCCAGAATTTCCCCAACATCTGGGAATTTTTGCACAATCTGGCAACACCGCCTCCCCACCCCCCTGGGGGTGCCTGGGGTGACCCCCCTCAGGCGAAGTCTCAACCCTCTAGGACCAGAAATAACGAAGTTACCAACTTGTACCCCGTCGGAACGGATAACTGAGGTCTGCACATTCCGAACACCCTGTATATACACCCTGTATACGTAGACAACCCTTACACCCTGTATACGCAGAGAGATCTTATAGTTCGAGAAACACCTCTTGTGTGACATAGGAGTGGTGACCACATTTGGATCATCCTGTATATACATCCCCCTGTATACACACGGGACCGATCTGTATTCACAGAACCTTCTAGTAAAAGAAGGTCCTGGAACGTTCTGGAATGGAATGCTCTAGAAAGGAGGGGAAGGTACGGCGAGTATATAAAAGCGGAAGCAAGCCAGCCCGAGTTAGTTGAGTTCAGTAAGAGAATGTGGTAGTGACTTGAAGAAGCAGTGTAAAGTGTTAAGAGAGTAGTGACTGTAGTACCAGATTAGTGACTTTTGTTGAGAGTAGTAATTGTAAGGCCAGTAAATGAAGTGTTTTGTGAGAGAGACATTCTAGAAATTTTATTGTATCCATATTTAGAGTGTAAATAAAGTTGTTTTGTTAAAATTAAAAGTCTCACTTATCCAGAACCCGGAGAAAACGTAACAATTTGGTGTCAGAAGTGTGGGATAAGTGAGTGAAGAAGTGAACAAGCAAGCTAGCTGTAAATGGTAAACACCAGATCGACTGACTACGACAAGATGGCTGAAATCAAAGAGTTGATGGACTTACTGAAAAAGCAACGTGAAGAAGACGAACAACGACGACAAGAAGAAGAAAGAAGACGGCGCGAAGAAGACGAACGACGGCGGCAAGAAGATAAAGAAGACCTCAAGAGGCAACGCGAAGAAGGCGAACAACGACGACAAGAAGAAGAAAGAAGACGGCGCGAAGAAGTCGAGAGAAGACGACAAGAGGAGGAACAGAGGCGACAAGAAGATAAAGAAGAGCTCCGAAGTATGTTCCACAATATAAGAGTTGATGTAAAAGAAGAAATTGAACAGATCAACGAACAAATAGAAAATGTGGACAAGAAAGTAGAAAATGTGGACAAGAAAGTAGAAAATGTGGACAAGAAAGTAGAAAATGTAACAGAGGATTTGAATAAACGATGGGAAGAAGTGGAAGGGTTGAAAGAACAAATGAAGATGATGATGAAAGGCACAGAAGTCAGACATAGAGAACTGACAGAGCAGGTGATGGGCCAGACTGACAGAACTCAACCAAGAGGAGTTACTGGAATGTCCCCAGTTCAAAATCGTCGGGAAGAAGATATGCCAATCGTGCAGCAGCCTCATGGAACTTTGAAGCCGCCGACTTTTGACAGTTTGAGGCGGCAGCTCTCAGCAATGGGTGGAGCGAACAACAGGCAGCAACTGCTCTAATTCTCTCGCTTCGAGGTAAAGCCCTAGAAATCCTCCAGAACATCCCGGAGTCGAAACAGCAAAACTACTTAACAGTGATACAGGCCCTAGATTTGAGATATGGTAACAAGTACATGAGCCAGGTCTACCAGACACAACTAAAGTCAAGGGTCCAGAAGCCAAATGAGACGCTGCAAGAATTTAGTGCCGAAGTGGAGAAACTTGTGCGACTGGCATATCCCCAAGCCCCAGAAGAATTTGTCAACCAGATAACCGTCCAGACCTTCATCGATGGGGTACTTGACAACGAGATGCAACAAGCTTTAAGGCTCGGAAGATTCAAAACACTTACAGACTGCGTCATCTATGGCTTGCAATTTGAAGCAGCGAATAATGCATCTCAACCTCGCCGCAACAGGCTGCGCGAAGTGAAGGAGATAGAGGACCATGCAGACACGACAGAGGAACTAAGGCGAGAAATCAAGTTGATGAAGGAAGCCATAAGCAAGCTCACTGCAACGGTTGGAGCACGTAGGACGAAAGCAGATTGGTCAGACATAGAATGTTACAAGTGTGGTAGGAAAGGACACATAAGTAGGCAGTGCTCACAAACCCAACAGGTGGCATGCAGAAGACAAGAATACACCAACAGGGAGCGCCATCAGGGAAAACGACCTGACGCCAGTGTAGGTGGGCGACACGTGGCATGCGAGACCCAATGCCCCAAAGTCAGGGTCTCCACTATCCGACGCTGCCGCGAGAGCCTCGTCATACCTGGCAGCATAGACGGAAGACAGTGCAGTTTTACCATCGATACTGGCGCCACTACATCCGTTGTACGTCCAGACATGTTGCCAAACAGGTCGGCACTCACGACCAACAAACAGCCTGTGTTGGAGACGGCAAAAGGAGATAGGATACCCGTGCATGGAGAGGCCACTGTTTACATTAGGCTGGGCAGTACTGAGCTACAGGTAAGGGCTGTTGTCGCAGAAATCGTCGACGAATTTATTCTGGGCCTGGATTTAATGGAAGAGTTCGATGTCCTTTCAGTAGACTTCCAGAATAAGATCTTGAAAATCGGTAACGAAGAGTTGTATTTATCTCCACCAACAGGCGAAGCTAATCCCAGGGTGAGACTTATTGTCGACGAAGATACACGGATTCCTGGTAACAGTGAGAAGATTGTCAGAGCCAGGCTAGAGAAGAAACTTGATGGTATGACTGCTCTCATAGCGGAGCCCCTAAAAGATAGGCATGATGGTGCCCTCGTCGCACGATGCTTAGTAGACCCGAAGAGGACAATACCCATAAGAGTGGCTAACGTACAAACTAACAGGGTCACATTGAAGAGAGGTGAAGTTATCGCCACTTGCGAACCCATTGACCGAGTGACGTTGTCCAAAAACGTGACACCCACTGCATTAGACAGAAGACTGCCAGTAGAAATGGTAGAGCGGTTCAAGAATTCTTGGGGCCAATTGAACGACATGGAGATGGAAATGGCCCTGAAGTTCGTATTGGAGGAGGCCGATATTTTCGCTCAAGATAAAATCACAGGTCGTACGAGTCTAGTGCAACACAGAATTAATACTGGCGACGCAAGACCAATTAGACAGCCGCCGAGAAGACTGCCTTTTGCCAAGCAATCAGAAATCAAGGCGATGGTTAACGAAATGCTGGAAGATGGTGTGATCGAGGAGTCTAATAGTCCTTGGTCGTCCCCAGTAGTTTTGGTCACCAAGAAAGATGGCACTATGAGATTTTGCGTGGACTATAGAAAGCTGAATGATGTCACCAAGAAGGACAGTTATCCCCTGCCCCGGATCGACGACACTTTGAACACTTTGGCCGGATCAAAGTGGTTCTCTACATTAGACCTGAAAAGTGGCTACTGGCAAGTAGAACTCCATAAAGACGATAAGGAGAAGACTGCTTTTTCAACCGGGAATGGGTTGTACCAATTCAAGGTCATGCCATTCGGCTTATGTAATGCCCCTGCCACCTTCGAGCGACTAATGGAATTAGTGCTAAGAGGACTGACATGGGAAACATGCCTGGTGTATCTCGATGATGTCATGGTGATTGGAAGGACTTTCGATGAACACCTGTCGAATCTGAAACAAGTTTTCTCCAGGCTGAGAGGTGCCAATCTGCAACTCAATCCCAAGAAATGCGTCCTCTTCCAGAAGAAAGTATGTTTCCTCGGACATGTCGTTTCTGAGAAAGGGATAGAAACCGATCCAGAGAAAATAAAGGCAGTAAGAGACTGGCCTGTGCCGAAGAACAAACATGAGGTCAGAAGTTTTCTGGGACTTTGCAGCTACTACCGACGCTTTGTGAAGTACTTCAGCAGCATTGCGAAACCTCTACATAGCCTAACTGAAAACAAGGCCGAGTTCATCTGGTCACCAGATTGCCAACAGTCTTTTAGGGAACTCAAACATCGTCTTCTCACTGCTCCTATACTGGCTTATCCTCAGGACGAAGGACTGTTCATACTGGACACTGATGCTTCGCAGTATGGCATTGGGGCAGTACTCTCGCAGCTCCAAGCCGGAGAGGAAGTTGTGATAGGCTACTTCAGCAAAACGTTCGGAAAAGCAGAAAAAAATTACTGTGTAACCCGGAAAGAACTGCTGGCAGTTGTAAGATCCATCGAACATTTCCACAGCTTCCTGTACGGAAGAACATTCCGCGTGAGGTCAGATCACTCTGCTCTGCAATGGCTTCTGAACTTTAGAAATCCTGAAGGACAGATAGCACGATGGATAGAGAAACTGCAGAGCTACGACTTCCGGATTGAACATCGAAGAGGAAGAAGTCACGCCAATGCAGACAGCCTGTCGAGAAGACCATGTTCAGTGCATGAATGTAAATTTTGCGAGCGACAAGAGAACAAAGAGATCGACAAAGTAACTCATCAGATCAAACAACTGGTGGCAGGACAGAAGAATAACACCGATCTAGACGTAAATCTTGAATACATCAGAGACGCACAGAAGACAGATCCAGACTTGAAAAGTATTAGAGAATGGCTACAAAAGGGGAAAAGACCTGAGTGGCACGATGTGTCCCGGTTTGGGGCGGAGGTTAAAGGATACTGGCTACAATGGGACTCATTGTGTCTAAAGAATGACATGATCACTCGAAAATGGGAAACTGCCGATGGTAGAGACTGTATATACCAGACCGTTGTGCCAAGTGAGTGCATAAGCAGTGTTCTTCAAGAGTTACACAATAGTAGAAGTGGAGGCCACTTTGGGGTCAACAGGACTCTTGCCAGAGTGAGAGACCGCTTCTATTGGATAAACTGCCGAAGAAGCGTGGAAGAATGGTGCAAAAGGTGTGACCAATGTGCTTCAAAGAAAGGACCAAAGACCCGATCCAGAGGAAAAATGATGCAGTACATCTCAGGTACACCGTGGGAGAGAGTTGCCGTAGACATCGCAGGACCTTTTCCCATCACAGAGTCTGGGAACAGATACATAATGGTGGCGATGGACTACTTCTCGAAATGGCCTGAAGTTGCGCCGATCCCCAACCAAGAGGCAACGACCGTAGCAGAAGCCCTGATGGAAAATGTCATATCACGGCATGGCGTACCCTTGGAGATTCACACCGACCAGGGCCGGAATTTCGAATCAGAGGTCTGGAAGAGCCTAATGGACTTGCTAGGCATAAAGAAAACGAGAACAACGCCACTCCACCCTCAATCAGACGGCATGGTAGAACGGCATAACAGGACCATCAATCAGTATCTTGCTATGTTTGTCGACGAGAATCAAAGAACCTGGGACAAGTTGATACCTCTGTTCCTCCTAGCTTACAGAAGCTCTCAGCATGAATCTACCGGCTACACTCCATCCATGATGTTGACCGGCAGAGAGATGCGGTTACCAATCGACATGACGAGACCACCACCGAACGAGGACATAGCGGACCTAGCTACGTTACCTGAGTATGTCGCCGACCTAGAAGGAAAACTGCGCACTATACACAGATGTGTCAGAGATAGGCTCCTCTTAAGCAGTGACCGGATGAAGATGCGCTTGGATCACAGAGCAACACCCCATACATTCAAGGAAGGTGATGCAGTGTGGCTGTACCAACCAACAAGGAGAAAGGGCCTCAGTCCCAAACTTCAGAAACCATGGGAAGGGCCATACTTGGTGACTAAGAAAATTAACGACCTAGTCTACAGAATCCAGCTGTCTCCAAGAACTAAACCCAAAGTTGTTCACATAGAGAGGTTGAGTCCCTATCGGGGCAACGAACCCCCAAGTTGGCGGCCGGTAAATACTGTTCGGGACGAACAGTCTTAAGGAGGGAGGCAGTGTTACAAAGCACTTCAATAGACGTAGGTGCGGTGTTGCCACATCTCCAGAATTTCCCCAACATCTGGGAATTTTTGCACAATCTGGCAACACCGCCTCCCCACCCCCCTGGGGGTGCCTGGGGTGACCCCCCTCAGGCGAAGTCTCAACCCTCTAGGACCAGAAATAACGAAGTTACCAACTTGTACCCCGTCGGAACGGATAACTGAGGTCTGCACATTCCGAACACCCTGTATATACACCCTGTATACGTAGACAACCCTTACACCCTGTATACGCAGAGAGATCTTATAGTTCGAGAAACACCTCTTGTGTGACATAGGAGTGGTGACCACATTTGGATCATCCTGTATATACATCCCCCTGTATACACACGGGACCGATCTGTATTCACAGAACCTTCTAGTAAAAGAAGGTCCTGGAACGTTCTGGAATGGAATGCTCTAGAAAGGAGGGGAAGGTACGGCAAGTATATAAAAGCGGAAGCAAGCCAGCCCGAGTTAGTTGAGTTCAGTAAGAGAATGTGGTAGTGACTTGAAGAAGCAGTGTAAAGTGTTAAGAGAGTAGTGACTGTAGTACCAGATTAGTGACTTTTGTTGAGAGTAGTAATTGTAAGGCCAGTAAATGAAGTGTTTTGTGAGAGAGACATTCTAGAAATTTTATTGTATCCATATTTAGAGTGTAAATAAAGTTGTTTTGTTAAAATTAAAAGTCTCACTTATCCAGAACCCGGAGAAAACGTAACATATATATATATATATATATATATATATATATATATATATATATATATATATATATATATATATATATATATATATATATATATATATATATATTCATAATATTTACTCGCTTATAGCGCTGTCTAATTTTTTCTACAGCAACAAATGCCACAGCTCGTTCTGATGCCTCTTTCAACGCTGTTGTGGTACATCCTTCGTTCGGAAATTCTTCTCATATACATTGTCCAATATGTTTTGGAGTTGCTTTGTCCTTTAAGTCACTTCTTTTGATGGGCGTAGGAAGAGAATTTGATGTATTTGTGATACAATGTTGTATATACATGCAATGTAAATAGAGCAAAGCGGATCCTGGATTTCACAGCAGCCTACACGTACACACATTTCAGCAAGAAGTGGCAATGCCTGCCCAACGGCGAACTTGGGGAATACATATATATATATATATATATATATATATATATATATATATATATATATATATATATATATATATATATAAATTTTTCACTAAATTGGCATTTGGATTTTCTCAAATAACAAGGGCAAAAAAGAATGATTAAATGCAGAAAGTGTTAGTAAATGGTTTTTGAGCCTTGGGAAGTAAATGCACAGAATGGGGTTGACGATGAACAGATTTATTAAGGAAGCAAAATGAACTATTTGGTATGTCAAAATTTTAGTAGTTAATGTTATCTTTACAAGTTTTGGTTACTCTATTTGGATAAACCTATCAAAATTGTGACTTTGACAAGCACAAGTTATCAACTTATTTGTCAAATGTTACAATGTATAATCTATCTCAATAAATATTACTATATATATATATATATATATATATATATATATATATATATATATATATATATATATATATATATATATATATATATTGTTGTTAGATTTAAAGTCTTAATAAAGGCTATCGACCTACAATTTTATAGGTTCTTTGCTAAAACATGCTCTGTTTTTCGCAACCTCTTTGGTGCCGAAAGATGGACAAAGTATGCGAAGCAGCCAACATGGGAACACAAGTTATCGAGACATCTTGCTGTTTTATGATACTTCACACATAACAAACACACAGGACACAACAGAACACTGTATAAAGCCTTATTTACACGGTCACATTGTTAAAATATGGCTGAAAACTTTCAGAAAATGTCTCATGCGAACATGTGGTTCATGAAACCCAGTTGATTGACAGCGTGACAGATTCAGCTATCAATCAGCAGGTTTTCATAATACAAATAAATAAATATATATAAATATGTATATATATATATATATATATATATATATATATATATATATATATATATATATATATATATATATATATATATATATATATATATATATATATATATATATATATATATATATATATATATATATATATATATATATATATATATATATATATATATATATATATATATATATATATATATATATATATATATTAGGAAAATCGCAAAAGGTTTTCTGGAAAAATTTTGTTTTCTTTCCAAAAAAAAAAAATTTTCTCTGAAAATTAGAAAGCTGTTTTAATGAAATTTGGTAAATATGTTTCCTTACTACATACCAGAATTCAACTTTCTAAGTTTATAGAAAATTGAGTTATTCAAATTTGAAACCTTTAATCAAAATTCACTACCATAACGCATTTGCTGCGTCCCGAACTTTTTCATTACAGCAGAAAGTTAATTTCTGAGGCTAAGTTCGTTGGCCATTATTAAAAGTCTAGCGTTTCTATGAAAAACTGCAATTTTTGGTAAAAAATCCTCTCTGAAACTCACTTGATTTTTACGAAACCTAACTGATATATCACCATTAAACTACAAAATTAATGTGCTAAGATTTAATTTACTTGATTAATTTTATTTCAAGTTTTTCCGGAATTAAATTTATCATGTTTTGGAACAGGCCGCAAAACAAATATTTCTAGTTGTTATAAAATGAAAATACCGTGTGTTATAAGGTTAAATAGAATAAAGAAAGATGGATATATCACGCTACAGTCAGTAGTTTTAATTAACAGAATGTCAATGAGTGGTGACTGAAACATATTATGAGCACTGATAAGTACAATTTGGAGAATCCAATTCTTGACAATACAGTTTTCAACTTGATCAATAGTATATTCATCCCTGTGACGACGCTAACTTTGTAAGCCAAACGAGTATCAGGTCTGAAAACTGTATTGTAATGAATTGTGTTCTCCAAATTGTACTTAACAGAATGCTTCAAAAGTTGATTGACATATTGAAGTGTTAGAGAGAAGAATTTGGATACTTTTAGGTGATTGGTTTATTATGTGAAAACTGGAACCTTTGATGGGCACTAATAAGTACACTAAATACACTAATTTAAAAAATGTGTTGGGTAATACGAAATATAAAGACAAAGTGACTCAAATGTCCGGTATTTATGAGATTAGTTGCAAAGATTGTAATCTTAATTACGTGGGTCAAACTAGGAGAAAGATAGCCACCAGATTTCGTGAACATCTCGCACATTTACGATATGGGACGGTGGACAAATCGTGTGTGGTACAACATATATGGGATAATAATCACCAAATTGACAAAGAAAATTTGAAACTTGTCAAAAATCTTAGATATCAAACTATGCTTGATTCATTAGAAAATATTTTTATATCAAGGTCGATTAAGAACAAAACTTTAAATCGTGCGGCACCTTTAATTTCATGGCCTTTATTTTCACTTTGCGTTTGACCACTTAAACAGTACTAATTTGTCCGGTAGTATAATAAATTACTGTCAATAACTCGGCCGGTCTATACATATACTTATCCCTACGCTTGTCTCGACTTAAAGACCCTTTCGTTTTCTTTGTATCTATGAAGTTAATATAAATATTGTTTTTACGAAGAATTAAAATCAATATAAAAATAGATTTATGTACTATTTTATCTAAATTATTTATCCTTTGTTAGATTTAACATTGTGAGCCCAATACCCAGGTTAGTTTTTATAAAAGAGAGGAGCGGAGGTTATGGTGTTTGTCTCGCAAGATGTGCTTGTCGGCTTGCTCTAATATCAACATAGTAAACTTCTAGATAAAAAGGAACGTGAAGATTTCATAAATAATTCGGTACCTTTCCTTTTAAGCCTAGCATGCTTATATTAGATAAGGGCTCATAAATTTGTCGACCAGAAGATTAAAGCAGGTCTTTGCTCTCGTAGTTTCACTACACAATAAACAAACGATGTGTCTTCGACGACAATTTTACTTCGGACTGGCTCGTTTACCTAGACGCGATATAAATATACTGCAGCTAGTAGTTTAATTTTAGAATTTTTGTTCCTCTGAAGATGTTGACATGGTCAGCGAAACGATTGCAAGGTCTCTGAAATATGTGTTGTAGTGATTTGGGTTCTCCAAGTGTACTTATGATTGATTTATAAAAAAGCAGCTATTTAAATTTAACAAGTGTGTGCGCAGACACGGGATGGAACTGTGAGGTTATCCTTCATCCACAGATTAGATTTAACATAAATGAGTTTAAAAAGATCCAATCCTATGATTAGCCTAAGGCAAGTTACGTAATATATTGCAAAACTTATGAAAATTCGCTACAATAATGCTGCTACTACACTTTTTCTTTTAATAGAAACCGTCATGTTTTTATGAAAGTTTGTTATTGTAACGCTTTTGCAGGGTCACGATTTATGAGAACTGCGTTTTCTTGATCAATCGATAAAGCGGTATAGATTATATGCAAAGTAAGTCAGGAGAAGGTTAGTTTAAGTCTTTGTGTCAAGTTTATATACTACGATAGTGGTAAATTGTTTTCTACTTTATTTATTGCTTCTCAACACATGCTGATCTCAATAGGAGATGTAACATTCTAAGACACTTTTTTAATAAATTATTGCCCAAGAGGGAATAAAGGGCGACAGGAGAACGTAAACAGAATTCCCACGAATACGGTGTGAATTCCAGCACAAGGTAAGTCCTCAATAAGTTAGCTTGTTCGTATTCTTCTTTCATTGGAATTCTTTATACTGACCTGCGTGTCAATGATCTTTTCGTTACATAGTAGTAGGACGATGAAAAATGTATAACAATTGAATAGCTAAAAAACACCACTTTCCTAAAAACATCCTGTATGAGGGTGAATGTCAAATATTGTTAAATATGTATAGATTTGTAATAAACTAAATGGCTTATAGTAAACTTTAAATTTGAATTTTATCCTTAACTCTATTTCTAAAGTTATTAGGCGCTATTTTCCATGAGGATACTGCATAATGCACTGAAATTTGAGTGGTACGAATTTATACTCTATCCACTGGCGGATTTGCCCTAAGGTCCAGTAGGCCCGGGCCTAGGGCGACCAGTTATTAGGGGCGGCCTGAGACGGTTCTAAACCTCTCTTAATATTTCTGACAGCTTGTTAACTTCCGGGGTGGAAAAACATAGTAAATATAGGGACATAATACTCACTTGTGAACACTCTGTAGATAACAGTTTGCATGTTTTGGTATATAAACAGTTTGTTTGTAATACACACTTGTAAAACCTTGGGAAGGCGCCATTTACACGTTCACTTCTGTTGTAGTTTAAGGCTTAATACAAATAAATAACCCTCTTCATCTAAGTTCACTTGTAAAAAATTAACCTAAGTCCAGTAAATAAATAAGTTGGAGGTTTTGTTTACATTTTTAATAAAAGCAATTGCCCTTAGGTATGTACTATGTCTCCTCTCTTTTGACTATTCATGTTTTTCTATCTCACTCTTCAGTGTATAGTGTCATCTTTTTCATTCTCTCTCTTTCTACCAGATATAATTTCTGAAATTTAATAAAATTCACTTAAAAGGAAATATTAACATCTCTCGTATCACTTCTTATCAAAAGTTTTTCTTTGTTCTCTGAAAAATGATTAATATCCACATGAAATGATATTTTAATTTATAATCCTGTAACTAAACAGTGAAGTTGACTGCAGCTAAAAGCTGGATTCTGTCACTTTGCAGTTAATTACTGTAGTTATTCAGTGGATATTGTTTTTTTTTTTTGTGGAACAAGAAACCTAATCTATTTGGGTCAGCTTTTATAGTTAATTTAATTTTCCTTACATTTATTCTGCCTAATAAAAACACGAAAAATTGAAATAAGTAGTACCTGCTAAGGAAGCTATTTATTTATTGTAGGGTTTCTTGTCGGGGGGCTGAAGTCTGGTGGTTTTCTGCCTTTACTGGGTCGGCGCTCACACCTGCGGGCCCAAAGACGTTGAAGGACACGGACGTATACCCAGATAAGTCCACGAAGTTTTGTTTGTTTGTTGGGTATAACTGTTGCTGAATGTCACCTACACTCAGTTGATTATTCGGCTATACATACCCTTAAGTTAATATTTGAATGTTGTATTTGTGTGTAAATTCGAACAGTCGACTGTAAGGGGATCTCTGCAACCTTGTTAGATTAAGTCAACTTAACAATTATATCGGACATAGTAACACACTTTTAACCATCGCTGAGTGTCAGCCTAAAAAGACAACACTTAATTAATGCAACAATTCCTAACTTAAATGTCCAGTTTCACAAAGCTTGATTAAATATTTAACGGCCGGTTAGTTAATCACGGCTTCAGACGACTAATCACAGACTATGATTCGGGTTTCTGCCATGACGACAAAATATTTTGAAGCTGTGATTGGTCGTCGGAATCCTTGATTAGCTAACCGGCCATTAAATATTTAATCGAGTTTTGTGAAACCGAGCAATAGTGTTGTGATTCCAGCGATTAAAATTTCACTTACCGTTGTATTTCTTTAGCTGTCGAATAATTTGTAAATCACTAACCCTAAAACTGTTCTTTTACATCTGTTTTCCCCTTTCCTAAATTGTGACGGGCCAGAAGCCGGGCAAGCTTTCCTTATTTTATCAAGAAAACCCGCGACAGGCCAATCGTGACAAAAGCCCATTATGTCGTATGACGGGCCGCACTGCACTGTGCAGTCTCCACCGCCTCGTATAACAATAATCTTCCTAGATCACTTTCGTACATTTTATGTATAAAATATAGATATGATACATACACACACACACACACACACACACACACACACACACACACACACACACACACACACACACACACACACACACACACACACACACACACACACACACAAATATATATATATATATATATATATATATATATATATATATATATATATATATATATATATATATATATATAATGTATAATAAAATATAATGCAAAGGTAATTATTTCGTACATAAAATGTACATATAAGTTATTTCGTACATATAAGTGATTTAGGAAGAATATTGTCTTAAAAACACTCGCTCGTGTGTTGGTTGCCTACACGGACGTACGCGAACGTCGTTGCTCACCGCAAGGGTCTTGCGCTCGTGCTTGGCAGTTTCGTGAACGCTGTCAAACTGCCGCTCGCCCACGCCCGGCCAATCCGTTCTTAGCCAAACACATAACACGCTATGGGAATTCAGGCTCAGATATTCAACAACATGCGAAGAATTCATTCGGCTTATGGGCAACAAAGTTTTGAAGACAATTTTTCCGGAAATATTAACAGCGATAAATTTTTCTCTGATCATTGACTCGTCGCGTCTTATGTAATCAGATATGTCCTGCCTAATGGATCACCTGTAGAACGTTTCCTTAAGTTCATCCAAACACAGGCCATAAATCACAACAAATGACAAATGCTGTTGCCTCAACTTTAACTGAATACGGAATTGACATTTCAAACTGCCGAGGGCAAGCTTATGACAACTCAGCTAACATGTCAGACATATACAACGGCCTACAATCTGAAATAAAGGAAATTTATCCGCTTGCCGAATATGTTCCCTGTTCAGCACACTCGCTCAATTTATGTGAATGTGCAGCTGAAAAGCCAAGAGGCTTGTTCTTTTTTTCACTACTCTAAGAATTGTACAATTTCTTTGCAGCGTCAACTCAGCGTTGGAAACGCCTTCAAGCCCATTTCACAGGTCAAAAGTATATCAATGACTCGTTGGTCAGCTCGTGCAGACGCACGCAAAACTTTACGGGAATCGTTAAATGGAATCCATAATGCGTTAGTCTCCATCGAAAATGACACACAACATAATAGAGCCGTTATATGCGAAGCAAGAGGTATTCGTTTGAAACTGGAAGGTTTTGAAACGGCCGTCATGACTGTTTTTGGGGGATGTTTACTGGATCGCATTAACGCTACAAGTAAAAAGCTTGTGGAGTGGAGTGTGGAAATTGATGTTACCATTGTAGTAGAAATCTATGAGGTACCAGTACATTTTTTTTTGGGGGGGGGGGGGGGAAACACGAGATATCTTCGATGATTTCGAAAACAAAGACAGAAAACTGTCCTTTATAAAGGAATATGGAAGAGATCTTCGACGCAATTGAAAGCGTAAGTACTTCCTGGCGAGACTAATATAGGTGAAGAGATGCAACAAAAGAATGGTCGCGAAAATGTCGGAATCACTAATTTTTTGGTATTAGTTGATACATTGTCAGAACTCAAGAAACAACAGGATGCTCATAAATGACTTTACAATAAAATTAATTTTATTTATAAACTGACGAAATTAAGCGCGTCAGAAGTCGAAGAAAAGGCCAAATCATTGCAAATGGTTTATTCTACTGATTTACAAGACAATTTTTCAGCAGAATGTTTCCATTTTCGTGCCCACTGTAGTATAAAAAATGAGGATTGGAACAGTGCTGTCAGTTTGTTGAAATGGTTATAAACTTTTCATTCCTGAACGTCACAAGGTCTGGGATAGACATAATTAAGGTACTTAATGAGAAGCTTCATCCAGACAGCAAAATTTATTGATGAGGTGCCCTACGCGTTTCGGCTATACAACAGCCATCATCAGGGGCAAATCTAAAAATTGTAATAAAAGGTCTGTCAGAAAACAATTGTCTTCTGGTAGGCAATTGTGCTGGTTTAAGCACAATGATCTCAAGTTAGACTCTACATACATCATCAAGATCAAAATCTACAGTCACATAACAGAACATGTCTAAAATAGGTTAAAAAAGAGCAATGTTACATGCTAAACATAAAGTAAAAACTACAAGTCAATCAAAAGGTTAACTAATTAACACTAAAGTCAAAACATGCAGTCAAAATGGGCTAAAGGCCATACTTATCAAAAACAGAGCATAAGTTAAACGAGTTAAAAAGCCAGCTAATTTTGTGCAAAAGCTAAAAAGCCACAATTGAATCTATAAAGCGAAAAAGGTAGCGGAGTGAACCGACAGAGCAAAACACAACAGGAGGCTACACAGTCAAGCAGAAACCCCATGAGAACTCATAAGGAGATTGAAAGTTCAATAAAAGGTGATACGAGAAAACAAAATGGCTTCAATACTTACTTTCTAATTCTCCAAAAATTAGACTCAAACTATACAAAGGTTGCCAAGGCTGGAGCCTTCATCTATTGCATCAGCGGTCCAACAACAACATACCCAAATGTGCCGAAAAATCGACTCATGGTGACATTAGAACAATACAAACGACAACTTAAACACAAGACGAGAGTGAACGTCGGCCATTAATGAAAACTGCAATAAAGCAGATGGCGCTGATTAGACGGCGAAACGGTGAACCAAACGCAAGGACAGAACGGCGGAAATGTCAGAGACAAAACGCGGAGAGGAGGGGGAGCCACAGAACAGCCAACTTTATATATACATTGTGCTTCAGCCATAGAGGAACCATAGACTACTGGTAATATTAGTTGACTAAATGATTGTATAATGAAGGAAAATTGGAAATGTCTGTATTGGACAGGTTCAAAACTTCGTTTCTGGAACACTTAACATGCTTGAAAATTTCCATCTCTTCTAAGATGAATTGTTCTACTCCAAAACTTGAGGGATGTAGGATCCTGGCATCATTATTCTTATTGAAGCAGTGGCCACTCTCTCTTAAATGACTACCAAAGACTGACGTGTCATTGTTCATCTGATTTCTGCTCCTGAGGTGCTCTGTCACTCTGGTGCTTAATGATCTTCCTGTTCTACCAATGTAAACGGCATTGCAATCGGGGGCACCACATGGCGTTTACATTGGTAGAACAGGAAGATCATTAAGCACCAGAGTGACAGAGCACCTCAGGAGCAGAAATCAGATGAACAATGACACGTCAGTCTTTGGTAGTCATTTAAGAGAGAGTGGCCACTGCTTCAATAAGAATAATGATGCCAGGATCCTACATCCCTCAAGTTTTGGAGTAGAACAATTCATCTTAGAAGAGATGGAAATTTTCAAGCATGTTAAGTGTTCCAGAAACGAAGTTTTGAACCTGTCCAATACAGACATTTCCAATTTTCCTTCATTATACAATCATTTAGTCAACTAATATTACCAGTAGTCTATGGTTCCTCTATGGCTGAAGCACAATGTATATATAAAGTTGGCTGTTCTGTGGCTCCCCCTCCTCTCCGCGTTTTGTCTCTGACATTTCCGCCGTTCTGTCCTTGCGTTTGGTTCACCGTTTCGCCGTCTAATCAGCGCCATCTGCTTTATTGCAGTTTTCATTAATGGCCGACGTTCACTCTCGTCTTGTGTTTAAGTTGTCGTTTGTATTGTTCTAATGTCACCATGAGTCGATTTTTCGGCACATTTGGGTATGTTGTTGTTGGACCGCTGATGCAATAGATGAAGGCTCCAGCCTTGGCAACCTTTGTATAGTTTGAGTCTAATTTTTGGAGAATTAGAAAGTAAGTATTGAAGCCATTTTGTTTTCTCGTATCACCTTTTATTGAACTTTCAATCTCCTTATGAGTTCTCATGGGGTTTCTGCTTGACTGTGTAGCCTCCTGTTGTGTTTTGCTCTGTCGGTTCACTCCGCTACCTTTTTCGCTTTATAGATTCAATTGTGGCTTTTTAGCTTTTGCACAAAATTAGCTGGCTTTTTAACTCGTTTAACTTATGCTCTGTTTTTGATAAGTATGGCCTTTAGCCCATTTTGACTGCATGTTTTGACTTTAGTGTTAATTAGTTAACCTTTTGATTGACTTGTAGTTTTTACTTTATGTTTAGCATGTAACATTGCTCTTTTTTAACCTATTTTAGACATGTTCTGTTATGTGACTGTAGATTTTGATCTTGATGATGTATGTAGAGTCTAACTTGAGATCATTGTGCTTAAACCAGCACAATTGCCTACCAGAAGACAATTGTTTTCTGACAGACCTTTTATTACAATTTTTAGATTTGCCCCTGATGATGGCTGTTGTATAGCCGAAACGCGTAGGGCACCTCATCAATAAATTTTGCTGTCTGGATGAAGCTTCTCATTAAGTACCTTAATTATGGTTATAAACTGACGGTCTTCAAACCATTTACCCAAACGTGGATATTGCTCTTCGTAGGTGTGTGTGTGTGTGTGTACTACCGCCAGTAGCTGTTCTGGAGAACGATCGTTTTCTGGTTTGCGACGAGTTAAAAATTATTTACGCACAACAAGGACGAAGCAAGTGTTAAACGATCTTGCTTTGCCTAACATAGAAGCTGATTTTTTAAGGAACTTGGATTGCGAAGATTTAATTAATGATTCTGCTGCGCTTAAGTGCAGACGAGTTTTGTAACATATTGCAAAACACTTATTATATCTTATTGTGTATGAGAATAAACCTGTAGTTAAATAAATAAACCTAAAACCGTTTAAAATGTTTTATTTAATGGTGCAATTATCCCTGAAACCTCGGGAAATATGACAAACTAGCAGATATTATAGTTAACTAAATTTCTGAATCGATCTCGACAAAAAATGGCAATAAACTAAATTCATTATATAGTCTATATGATAAAGGGGCGGCTGGTACTTACTACATGGCCTGGAGCCTGGGGCGGCCAAAACTGCAAATCCGCCACTGATTCTATCTGATAAGAATATATACAAAACATATCGCAATGCCTTTGCGAAAAAAACAGTCTACAGTATTCAGAGTTTTAAACAGTTATCTAAAAACTGTGAAATCCAGTAGAAGGCCTGGTTAAGGGGGCAAAAATGTATGACAAATATACAAAAAATATCACAATGCCTTTCAGAAAAACTTAGGCTACGGTATTGAGAGTTTTTAACAAGTAGTATCTAGAAACTGTAAAGTACAGTGAAGTACTGGTTAAGGGGGCAAAAGATGTACGAGAAATACACAAAAATTTCACAACGCCTTGCTGAAAAACCCAGTCTACAGCATTTAGAGTTTTAAAGAGGTAGCTAAAAACTGTAAAGTACAGTAGAAGACCTGGTTAAGGGTGCATGGGATGTACAAGAAATACACAAAAAATATTGCAATGCCTTCCTGATAAATCCAGTCTGGAGTATACAGAATTTTAAACAGGTATATAAAAACTGTAAAGTACAGTAGATGACCTAGTTAAGGGCAAAAGATGTACCAGAAATACATAAGAAATTTCGCAATGCCTTCCTAAAAACCCCAGTCTATATTATTCAAAGGTGTCTAAGAACTGTAAAGTACAGCGGAAGGCGTGGTTAAGGGGGCAAGATACGTACGAGAAATACACAAAGAATATCAGAATGCCTTCCTGAAAAACCATCTTTAGTATTCAGAGCTTTGAACAGGTGTCTAAAAACTATTAAGTATAATAGAAGGGCTAGCTAAAGGGGCAAAATATGTACAAGAAGTACACAAAAAATATCGCAATGCCCTCCTGAAAACCCAGTGTACAATATTCAGTGTTCTAAGCAGGTATTTGTAGTACCATAAAGAGGATTTAAACTCGTTTTATACGTTTCTAATTACTTCAGGGAAAATTAGTCTACACTCATTTCTTTCTTCTGCTTTAACTCCTCAAGTTGTTTTTATTAGAAAGAACGAAAGTTTGAAATTGGGTAGTTTTGTGGAACCCAACATCTACTTTAAAAGCAGTCAACAAAAAAGTAGGGTTGTACTTTAGAAAATTTCGAATTTAGGAGTTTAGGAGGAGACTGCAACACAAAATACTGATTTTCGTGTCCGAGGATTTTTAAAAAGAAAGCCATATTTGATTCAGTAAATTTATTCCAAGTTACATACATATATGTATATATATATATATATATATATATATATATATATATATATATATATATATATATATATATATATATATATATATATATATACTTAGGCGGAAGTAGCGGTCGTCACTTGTTAGTTCCAGTAACTCAGAATTTCATCAAAGGGCAGTCGACCTTTTTTAATATGGGAAATAAGAAACGAAAGTTCTTGGTTATCACATGCTTTGTATAGCATGATATGCCAAACTGACACTTTTTCATAAGCCAACAACTGAAACAAAGTTAAAACCGGTTTCCTCATGACTAGGCTTGGAGATATTACATATAAACTACACACACAGACCCACCAGAACACGCTTCTAAAAAACGCAGTTACATCGTCACATTGGTAAAAATATTGTTAGATCTTAAAAAAATAATCTTATTTCACGTGTTATACTAGTGCAATCACTAATGATTGGAATCGCCTTTGTGCCTGGCAGTTATTAACTTTAGTTCAGTTTTTGGCACCTAAAGAAGTATCAGTTTGACACAAAATATATAGGGTAGCGCATTGAAAACGAAACAGACCGATTTGCGTCCAGAGATAATTTTTTAAGAAACGCTGAAATACGTCAAATTTAATATTGAGGGGGACATGTTTTGACATAAAACTCAACTTTGTCACATCAACCCCTTAAGGATGGTGATAACAAGCCTTATATTTTAAATAGGGAACATGGGTCGACTGTTACATCATTTGAAAGCTTTTTCTTTTCTAAATTCAGAAAACAATTTTTTTTTTGAAGTTTTATCAACTCGTTCAAAAATTGTTCACAGTTGAAGATGCAAAAACGCATTTCACTCATTCCGATAAGAAATGTGCTGATAGTCAATGTCTTGTTGGTTTGTAACCAAAAAAATTGACTATCAGAACATTTCTTATCGGAATGAGAGAAATGCGGTTTATTATTTCAGTTTATCGGTCGGTTTGATACGTGATAGTACTACCAAAAATTTATTTCACAATGGTGTATTCTGTAGAAGAAATAGTTAAAATAATTACTTTTTTTTTTCAAAAACGATGACTGTGCCAACAGTACTGCAAATTTGTTTAATGAACGACATCCGAACAGACACGTTAACAGAAAATACATTTTGGAGTTAGTTGCAAAGTTTCGACAGAGTGGTTCAGTAGCCACCAAAAAACGGGATCCTGAACGTGAATTTCCGGTTAGAAATGAGACTACTGAGATTGAAGTTTTAGGACAAATTGCTGCAGACCCAACTTTGATCACGAGAAAATTGGCCCCTGTTTCAAACATCAAAACAAGAACTATTCAGCGACTATTGAAGCATAATAAATTTCACCCGTATATAATTCATCTTGTACAACAACTGAATGAAGATGATTTTGATCGGCGGCTGGAGTTTTGTGAAGTTATGACTGCACGAATAGCTGATAACGGAAACTTTCTGTTCAATCTCTGTTTTTCAGACGAGTGTACGTTTTTATTAAACTCTACAGTCAATCGTCATAATTGTCGTTATTGGGCAGAGAATAATCCAAGAAATTTTCACGAAGTCCACACGCAAACTGAACAGAAATTGAATGTCTGGACTGGCATTTTTGGAGGCCGTTTAATCGGACCAATTTTTCTTGATGGCAATTTTAGTGGCGAAACGTATTCGGAGTTACTAGAAGATATCGTTTACCCTCTACTAATTAACATTGTTGAAAATGATGATCGCTATCGAGAAAATCAATTAGTGTTTCAACAAGATGGAGCTCCTCCGCATTTTTCACAACGTGTTAGGGAGTTTTTGAACAGAGAGTTTCCAGGACAATGGATTAGGCGTATATGTGCTATTGAGTGCCCCCCCCCCCTAGATCACCGGATTTAACTCCTTTAGACTTCTTTCTATGGGGCCATTTAAAGAGTAGAATTTACGCAACACAACCGGAGTCTCTGGAAGAATTACGACGACGCATTGTTGAAGAATGCCATCTAATAACTTCAGAAATGCTCCAGAATCTCAGACCTCGTTTTGAACAAAATTTGTACTTTTGTATGGAAGCTGTTGGTCAACAATTTGAACACTTACTTAACTGAGTATACATTTTTGAACGTTTGGTTTTGTTTTTTAGTTTTTCTTAACGAAAAATTGACTAATTAGTGCATTTCTTATCACAATGAACGAAATACGTTCTTGCAACTCCAACTGTGATTAATTTTTAAACGAGTTGATAAAACTTCCAAAAATATTAATGTGCTGAATTCAGAAAAGAAGAAGCTTTTAAATGACGTAACACTCGACCCATCTTCCCTATTTAAAATATAAGGGTTGTTATCACCACCCTTAAGGGGTTGACGTGACAAAGTTGAGTTTTATATCAAAACATGTTCCCCTCAATATTAAAATTTACTTGTTTCAGCGTTTATTAAAAAAAATATTCTCTGGACGCAAATCGGTCTGTTTCGTTTTGAATGCGCCACCCTGTATATATATATATATATATATATATATATATATATATATATATATATATATATATATATATATATATATATATATATATAGGGATGATTTTTTTTTAAGAAACGCTGAAACACGTCAATTTTCATATTGAGGGGGACATGTTTTGAGATAAAACTCAACTTTGTCACATCAACCCCTTAATATAAACATATAAAATATAAACTGATCTTGGACTTGGGTTCAAGGGGTCATAGTTCGCGGGCCGATGAAGATATCTGTTGAGAGTTCAAAGTCGTGATTTCGTCTTAAGCAAATTTTTTCTATGAAAATTGACCAAAGTCAATTACCTACCTGTTCACCGTGTCCTGCAAAAAGTCGTTGTCTATGACATTATTATCGTCCTCTGATTTAAACGAATGGCCATTAAACAAGTAATAAATAGGAACATCACACTTTGTTAAACCTCTCAAAAGGAGACTTGTAAAACGTGACTTTTGCAACGTCTTGTACAGATATGTATTGCTATTGTGTTTTATATGCACTTTCTAATGTTTTTTTTTTCATTAATAAAGATACCTCAAACCTGTTTCTATTGAACGTTTTGTTAATATGTCTAGAAAAATAAGCAAATACCTATAAACTAAAATTTGACAGTCATGTTTCATCTGACAAGCATGTTTGTTAAATAATTATCTTTACGTTAAGATAGTGTGGGAAGTACAAAACTTTTACATCGCCTAAGCTAATAAGATTCCTCTCTTTTTTTCTGGCAGCACGGTAATTGTCGAATCTTAATAAATCAACAATAGGAAACTTGCAGCGTGCGGCCAAAATTAGAATTACAGTATTTACACAGCAAACCATCAACCAGTGGCGGAGTCACTTTTCCCACCGCTTCTTTGATTATTTTTTTTGATTTTTTTTTTTAATTTCAACAACACACCACGAGGGCTTACAGCCAAAATACTATCGTACCGTGGGTGTCGAGAAGGAGGAAAGATGCAACTTGTTAATTCTGGACTTGAAGGTTTGGAGGTTCGGGGGAGAAGGAAAAACATGTGCCGGCAAGGAATTCCACAACTTGGAAGTCCTCGGGACAAAAGAGCGGGCATAACAAGATGTTCTATGTCTGGTGACCTGGACAGTAAAAGGGTGCATTCGCTCTGTTCCCCTGGTAGATCTGTTGGGGGCAGCAGGTGGAGGAACTATGGAAGAAAGCTCCTCTAAGCAGTGTGCAGATATCTATAAAAGAGAGAGATGTCACCAACGGCACGTCGGTGGGCAAGGGATGGCAGCCTTTGTGTGATGATAGGGTCACCGATGAGACGTATAGCTCTCTTTTGAATGAAGTCCAGGATAGCGAGTGTAGAAGCGGCAGCAGCACCCCAGATGTGGGAGCAGTATTCGAGGTTTGGTCTTATTTGTGAAATATATAAAGTATAGAGATTAGCTGGTGAAAAGTATTTGCGAGCCCGGAAGAGGAAACCTAATTTCTTAGCAGCCGCTTCTGTAATTGAGGTGACATGTTGGTGCCAATTGAGATTTCGGTCCACAAAGATGCCAACAAGTGAAAAGGACTCATTACTTTGAATAACTTGGTTGTTTATTGTGATGGGTCTAAGGCTGGTGCATCTCTTATGAGAAAAAAAGCAAGACTGCGATTTGGTGGGGTTGAATTGTACAAGATTTCTACTTCCCCAGTCTAACATTTTTTGGAGATCCACGGAGATAGAACCCTCCATGAATCTGCGATCCTCATCTAGTTTGGCTAAAGAGACAGGCTTAGAATATTGTATATTGGAGTGGATGGTGCTGTCGTCCGCGTAACTGTGAACTGGGTTGGATGTGCTAGAGAGGAGGTCATTGATGTGGAGAAGAAACGAAGTAGGGCTAAAGCTGAACCTTGAGGAGCTCCTGCATTAATTGGATACAGTTTTGAGGAATGGCCATCCACAACAACAGAAATGCTCCGGTTGGAGAGGAAATTTGCTGCCCACTTACAGAGTTTTGGTGGTAGGCCATAGGCCGGTAGTTTATTAAGCAGCGCTGCGTGCCAGACCTGGTCGAATGCTTTGGATATGTCTAGAGCGACAATCTGGGATTCACCGTGTAGTTCCATAAACTTGTTCCAAGAATGGGTGACAAAGGAAAGAAGGTCGGCAGTTAATCTGCGCTGACGCAATCCATACTGCCTGTCGTGGATTAGACTGTGTTTTTCAAGAAATTTTACTAATTCGGTGTTTATATACTTTTCCATCACTTTAGAGATGACTGTAAGGAGAGAAATAGGCCTGTAGTTGCTAGGAAGCGCTTTCGATCCTTTCTTGGGGACGTGTTGTACTCGAGCAGTTTTCCAGTTACTAGGGAATATGCCTCTATTGTAAGAATTCTGAAACAGACGAGTCAGGACAGGAGCAAGTTCTGGTGCGCATTTTTTGAGAACAATTGCTGGGCTCTTGTCAAGGCCAGATGCTTTCCTGGTATTAAGAGAAGAGAGCATCTTTCGTACCTTTCTAGTTTTGAAAATGATATCTGTCATTTTATGCGCGACATTGGGGACTGTTGATGGTTGAACATTTGGAGGTGGGTTGAGAGTAGAATTGCCGGCGAACAACGAGGCAACAAGTTCAGCCTTGCCCAGGGCGGTAGAAACAATTTCATCCCCTGTGACAAGAGGTGGGAACGTGCTCTTGCATAAATTACTCCCAATAGATTTATCAAGAGTCCAGAAGGGGTTGCTGCCGCTGGAGCTTAAGAGGACTTTGTTTTTGATGTGGTTATTAAATGAGTTTTTTGCCTCAGAAAGAATGCGGACATAGCGGTTCCTTGCGTCGTTAAATGCTTGACGGTTTTCTTGACTGGGATTGTGTAGAAGCGTTTTGTGAGCTTTGATCTTTTCAAGTCTGGCCTTGTCACAGGATTTAGAGAACCAGAACCTTTGAGTGGCTGCAGAGGTTTTCTGTGTACGTGGAATAAATAATTCCATGGCAGCTTGGATAATTTCAGTGACGTTTTTGATGTAAAAGATATTCCACAACTCGATAGGTTAAGTTATAACGGGGTTTTAAAAAGGTCGTCCGGGAATTTCAATATAGACGAGAGGTCTTTTACGTAACACGTAGTATAAATAGAATGTGCAATAGTTAAGTAGTTTATAACTCTTCCCTCTTTGGTGATGCTAACTTTGTTAATGACGTCAGGTCTTTAAAAGATGTGTTGTGGTGATTCGGGTTCTCCAAGTGTATTTATTTGGATGATTTTTGGTACAAAATTGAAACAAACGGTAACATCATCCCAAAAACCACAAAAATAATAACGTAGAGTTATGCGCTAGATACTTATTTCGACAACGAAGTTATCTTCATCAGTATATGTCATTAAACTAACTCTGTAGGAAAAATTATCCTATATACCTAAAATATACACCAAAATGATGTAATACTGATGATGTAACATCGGATGATAATGAAATACCGGATGATGTAATATCGGATGCATCAGTGCATGATGCAACACCGGATGACGTAACACCGGGTGACGTAATAAAAGGACTATTGTTTTGTCAGTGGATACGCCTAACCGGTTGAGTTGATGTTGAAATCAATCATGGATTATTTTGGACGGGACCCATGTCTGAATTCACCAAATTTCGTGGATTCACTTTGTGCATTTCTAAACCTTTAAAGCATCTAACTTGCATAACCTCGAAACTAACAGACGTCATTAACAAAGAAAAAGAAGATAACCTCGACTCCGCTAATACCTTAAAATCTTACAATATAAAATAACGACCTATATTCTAAGGTTAATAGAAACAGGAAGAGGTAAATAATAATCTAACTTTTAATTTTAACCCAACATTAGCAAACGCCTTCGGCCGTCGACTGTAGTATAATATTATGATTTTAACATCCAATCAAACAAATAAGCGGTTCTTTGCATCACATTCAGGTTGTTAATCAATGCATGTAGGTACTGTAGTACTAAACGGTAATGGGAAATATGTGTTGAAAAGAGGTTAGGTGCAGCAAGTGCGTTATGGTATCGAATTTTGCTAAAATATTTTAAATGGCGATAACTCAATTTCCCAGCAAACTAGAATCTTCAGCTTTGGTACATAGTAAAACCCATATATAGTTATTTATATGCGTTTTGAATAACTTAAGATTACTATCGCCTACCTAATTTCCCGAATCAATCATATGTTAGACAACGCTAGATTTTACCACTCTAAGAATCTGAAATGAGCTGCGTGCTCCTTCAATCTTGTTGTTATTGGTTTATGCGTGTGCCCAATATAATAATTGCAATAAAATCTATATTGGCAAACTCAGAGATCAATAACGACAATATTTAAGGAGCACATAGCCCATTCCACATTCAATAGAGCAGCAAAATCTAGCGTTGGCCAACACATGATATATATATATATATATATATATATATATATATATATATATATATATATATATATATATATATATATATATATATATATATATATGTATATGTATATATAACTCATAGATTGATATAAGCTCGGCGACAGTCATCCTAAGTTATTAAAAGTCTCTCCTTTCAGTAGTCTCTAAAGTGATGGAAAAGGCTATAAACACCGAATTACTTATATTTCTTGAAAAACACAGTCTAATCCATGACAGACAGTATGGATTTCGTCAGCGCAGATCAACTGCCGACCTCCTTTATTTTGTCACCCATTCTTGGAACAAGTCTATGGAACTACACGGTAAATCCTAGATTGTCGCTCTAGACATATCCAAAGCCTTCGACCAGGTCTGGCACGCAGTCCTGTTTAATAAACTTCCGGCCTATGGCCTACCACCAAAACACTGTACCTGGACAGCAAATTTCCTCTCCAACCGGAGCATTTCTGTTGTCGTGGATGGCCATTTCCCTAAACTGTATCCAATTAATGCAGGAGTCCCTCAAGGTTTAGCTTTAGCCCCTACTTTGTTTCACAGTTACGCAGACGACATAACTCTCCACTCAAATATACAATATTCTAAGCCTGTCTCTTTAGCCCAATTAGATTGGGATCGCAGACTCATGGAGGGTGCTGTCTCTATGGATCTTCAAAAATATTAGACTGGCGAAGTAGAAATCTTGTGCAATTTAACCCCATTAAATCTCAGTCTTGCTTTATATCTCATAAGGAATACAACAGCCCTAGCCTCAACACAATGAACAACCAAGTTCTTCAAAGTAATGAGTCCTTTTCACTTGTTGGCATTTCTGTGGATCGAAATCCCAATTGGCACCAACATGTCACATCTATTGCAGAAGCGGCGGCTAAGAAATTAGGTTTCCTCTTCCGGGCTCGCAAATACTTTTTACCAGTTAATCTCTATACCTTATATACTTCACAACTAAGGCCAAACGTCGAATACTGCTCCCACATCTGGGGTGCCACTGCCGCTCCTACACTCGCTATCTTGGACTCCATTCAGGAGAGAGCTATACTTCTCATCGGTGACCCTACCCTCACCCAAAGCTACCATCCCTTGCCCACCGACGTGTCGTTGGTGACCTCTGTCTCTCTTTTATAGATATCTGCACGGGCGCTGCTCAGAGGACCTTTCTTACATAGTTCCCCCACCTGCTGCCCAACAGATCTACCAGGGGAACAGAGCGAATGCACCCTTTTACTGTCCAGGTCACCAGACCTCTTGTTATCCCCGCTCTTTTCCTGAGGACTTCCAAGTTTTGGAATTCCCTGCCAGCACATGTTTGTCCTTCTCCTCCGAACCTCCAAACCTTCAAGTCCAGAATTAACAAGTTGCCTCTTTTCCTTTTGTCGACACCCACGGTACGATACTTTTTAGACTGTAAACCCAGTGTCCAGCCTCAGGTTTTACGAAATTTAGTTTGAATAATACGGATGTAGCAAAAGAATTGGTGGAAAGGATATCTGTACTTTTAAAATTAGATTTTTAAAGAACATTTTAAAGTGACAGTTCGAAAGATTGGGTCATTTTCATTAGACATTTGTATTTAAATTTATATATTTTACACATATAGGCGATGATGCTTCTATGTATTTTTTTTTATTTTTTTTATTTCAAAAACACACCACGAGGGCTTACAGCCTAAATACTATCGTACCGTGGGTGTCGACAAGGAGGAAAGAGGCAACTATGATGCATTGTATGATATATATGCACAAAATATATTGTATATTATTATGTTTGTGCACACTTGGAGAACCCATATCATCACAACGCATCTTTAAAGACCTGACGATCGTTTCAATAGCACAGTGGATGAACAATTTTGAATTTGTTATCCTCTGAATATGCTTACTTTGTTAGTGAAAGGATCACCAGGACTTTAAAAATGTGTTGTGGTGATTTGGGTTCTCCAAGTGTACCTATCAGTGCTCACAGGTTCCAAGCTTGAGATGGTGATTTTATCATATTACTAGAGTAATATTCTTTGGCTAATTTAACGCCTAACTTTCTTATACCCATTACCACCAGTAAAGTAATGGAGGTATGTCTGGCTGCCAACTCTGGCGGAAACGTCGTTTGCATGATAAAATATCGATTATTTATTGAGCAGGATCTACTTAAAAACATCAAATAAGTCTCCTAGGTCAGCAGGAATGCATTAAACCTTGATTGAATTTTGTATAGTTGATAGATTTATTACTGGACTTTAATTATAAAGTAATTACTTATAGACAATAAATGACGTTTATAGCATTCTGACCCACTATTAATGTAACCAAAACAATAAAAGGCAAGTTCTTGATGGATCTGTAAAGCTGCAACGATTAATGTCAATAAATTGAATCTACAATTGAAAGTCAGCGGTTTAAAATATTTATTACTATTGAAGAAAATAGGGTCATCTCACAAAACGACATATATCCATTCCCACAATACAGGATAGGTTACCTTGAGCGCCCATTAGAAGGATACGTAAAACTAAGACGATTTGAGTTCGGAAAATTCTCAGATTCATGTTTTCGATAAAGCACACTCTACTGTAATTTATACTTATTCGTATGGCCAAGAACTTTATTGTATTAGTACTCTTATATTTGGGTAACTATTGAATTTAGATATAGGACGTGCTAAGATGAATTGGAAGATAACAAAATAGTGGAACTGCTCAGATGAAAAATACAAGGTATTCTGTTTGATAAGAAAGTTATAGTAATCCAAACTTGCCCAGGATCACAGCTTAATTTATGACATCCGGTATGAGTTACGAAGTTGTTTATCCTATTATGAAATAACGTTATATCTAGTTAATAATTACACACTATACGATAGCTGAATTGCATTCTGTTGAAGTTATAACAAATAAACTATGAACACTATTTAAATATTTTTCCAAAAAAATCGAAATGACTCAATTGATTTTTGACATACGATACATCAATGAACATCAACATCACCATCAATTTTCACAAGGTCAAAATTGGATAAAAAAAATTGCATGTTCTATTTGAAATGGTCGATTCCAGTACTACCAAAAATACAATTTTGACGTCAATATATTTATTGAATTGGGCTTTGGCGAAAACAAGAGTTAGAAAATTTTCAAAACTCAAATCGTCTCAGTTTTTCGTATTTTTCTAATAGACGCTCGATGTGCGGTACACTGTATAATTATTGTTAAAATCCTATATTTGCTAATAAAAGTTACCAAACGTATTTAAGTCTACAAAATCCGGGACGCAGCAAGTGCGTTATGGTAGTGAATTTTCATAGAAATGGTCTGGCACAAAATATTTTATTATACCTTTTTTTTTCTTGTAACATAGAAATCTAAATTTGTATAGTTTACTTTTTATATCGTAAACCTACCTACTAAATTTGGTTATCATAGCTTTTTTATTTTTTGAGATATGAATGAAAACTCAAAATTTTCCCAGAAAAGCTGGTCCTATTTTCCTGACTAACGAATCTTGCCAAGCCATTTACAGAAGGAACGTACGTGCCAAATTTTATCAAAATCGGACCATTATTTTTTTAGTTATCGGTGTGATACACACACACATATATATGTATATATATATATATATATATATATATATATATATATATATATATATATATATATATATATATATATATATAACATGTTAAAATTGAAACTGACCCCAGATATGGGTTCTAAGAGTCCTAGTTCGCGCTCATTTGCAAAAAAATTTTTAAAATTCAAAAGTTGAGATTTCCCCCCATGTTGAATTTTTTCTGCGAACATTCACTAAAAAGAAATTGAATAGCGAGCATTGACTAACAATAGAAACGACAAAACAGACAGGACGGTCGAAACCGTGTATGTTAGGCAGAAATGGTACGTTATCTGCAGAATGGGATCATTGACTAATAGCTATTTACAAAGATGAAATCTGCTCGTTATGATAATTAAACTAGGGGAACAGGAAATGTAAGTGGCCTTACATTATAAAGGTGATGAATGTAGCACGAGACCACGTAAGGCACGTAATAAGAAATGTTGCATGGAAATTTCAAGTAATTTGTTAGGTCACATAAATAAAAGTTACATAGAGAGGAGCATTGACGAACAGTGTAAATTAAAGTTACAATCATAGCAAATGGACACACGATGCCTAGTAAAAGGATGCTTCAATAATTTTCATTCTCGATAGAACAGACTAGTCAGCTTTGCAAATGAATCATAAAGAAGAAAGAAAGGAAAATAAACCGAAAGTGAAGCTACAGGGACGTCTTATGCGGTGGAATACAAGTATGTTTTTGAAGGGTGATACATATGTAAAATAGTTTAGCAGTAAGAGTAAGCAAAGCGTCTTGTTAAGAGTAACGACTGTAACAGAGGTAGAAGCAGAAGTCAATGGAAGCCACGTGTGTTCGGTAAGAGCAAATTTTAAGAAGAAACTATTTTAATAATAACAATAGACTAAAAACTATGCGAGTTGTAAGGAAAATAGAAATGATCTGGAACAAAATATTTTATTATAACTTTTTTTTCTTGTAACATAGAAATCTAAATTTTGGTGTATAGCTTACTTTTTATGTCGTAAACCTACCTACCAAATTTGGTTATCATAGCTATTTTATTTTTTGAGATAAAAATTTTTTTTGAATGAAAACTCAAAATTTTTCCGGAAAACCCCGTCCGATTTTCCTGACTAACGAACTTATCCAAGCCATTTACAAAGAGAAGGTACGTGCCAAATGTTACCAAAACATATGAAATTTGAAACTAACCCCGGCTATGGGTTCTAGGGGTCCTAGTTCGTGCTCATTTGCAAAAAAAAATTCAAAATTCAAAAGTCGGGATCTCCCCATTAGTGAATTTTGTCTACGAAAATTCACTAAACAGCAATCTCCAAACTTTTATATTTTGTATTATTATCTATTAAAATCCTATTTAAATGTAAAAAATCAAGTAGCTAATATGTACGCTTATATTGTTGCTCATTTGTGGGGAAATTCATCAAATTCTATAGAAATCTTCAGGCTACAAAAAAAAGTGGTTAGGTTGATTGCTGGAGTTGGCTGCCGTGAACACTGTAAGCCGTACTTTATTAGTCTGGGAATCATGACTCTTCCCACGATATACATCTTTAGTCAGTTATTAAATATACACAGGGATAAATTTGATTATCAGCTAAATTCTGCATACCATAACTATAGTACAAGATCGGCTGGTTTGATACGACCGCAGAGATTTAGACTGCAAAAATCTGTAAATAATTCTTTGCATATCGCCTTATATAATAAGCTACCAGTTCACATAAAGTGCTTAGATTATGGGAAATTTAAAAATGCTATAAAGTATTACTTTAAGCAAAACGCTTATTATTCAGTCCGTGAGTACATGGATGCCTCCATAGTGCTATAGTCTTTGTATCTCGCACATGTAGTAACTTGTATTTTACAAGGTTCACTTATTGTATAGTTAATTTTAACTAATTTATATGTGTGTGTATTTTGCTTTGTACTTTTAAAACTTTGATTTTTTGTTAGTGTATTTCGACTTGCCACAATTATTGAATTTTTAAGTGTAAAAAGTGGTCAAATAAATGTGTCTATGTGTCTATTATTATTATTATTATCGACTTAGTTTGAAGGGCTTTCACACTCGCTCAAAGAAGAACATCAACTCATCCCAGATACCTCAAAAGCCAGAGCGATACCAGCTACCATAAATTTCTTAGTTTTCAGACCCTGAACGACGTTAGATCTTGAGGAAATTGATCTCATGTTATACTTACCTGTTCAATCTACTAGTAATTGATACTTTCATCTGACATAATGTGGCTCCATCACCGCTGCAGTTGCTTACGTGCTATAAAGAAGAAAATGTCAACCCGAGGGACACTATAACCGAATTTTCGTTCACAATAAGGATACCATCCCTGACCTAAAGAAGTAAGGGGTTGGTTGTCTTACTTGTGGTTATCCTCAAGGTAACGGTGTTTATAGAGAAATAACATGGAAGGAGTTAGCTATTAGAATTTCTTAAATTCTAAGCAGCAGAATCCTAACTCTTCACACCTATCATATAAACGATTATAGTTTTGATCGAGAGAGATATACCAAGAATTTATATCGATCCAGTTTTGAGATTAAGTTGTCATGGGTTAGATGGCAATTCGCAACTATAATAATAATAATAATAATTTGGCATTTGGCATTAGATTAAGTTCCACACGAATGGATTATAAGTGTGCTAAAGATCTGTAGGATCGATACTTATATCCTGAGGTTCCTTAGACACATAATGTCTACCTGGCGAACAAAAATTCAGTTACGGGTACAAATGGGTGATAACATCGTAACCAGTACGATACCAATTAGAAGAGGTATACTTCAAGGCAACTCGCTAAGCTTATTTTGGTTCTGCCTCTCGTTAAATCGACTATTAAACCGCCTGAACTCAACCAAATCTCTTTTCGGTATAAAAAGCAATGGCAAATCAGGCGAAATCATCTGCTGTATATGGATGATCTTAAGCTGATGACCTCCATAAAGAACCACATGGTACAACTCTTAATATCGTGGAAAGGTTTTACAGAGATATTGACATGCATTTTGGGCTTGACAAATGTCGTATCAGGGCCGTAGCCAGGGGGAAGATACAACCAAGTGCATATGAAATGCAAAATGACCAGCGATGTCACTGCTAATCTCCTCCACATCTTTCGCAACCTATCTATTCCTATTTGGTATGGATTAGTCACTGTCGCCGCTGTTCGTTCAGTATACTTAGTAGGTTGTTTATTATCTGCTCTCCTTTTAACACAAAGCAACATTTGCTTTTTGAGACTTCGACCTGAAATTGGTAGGGAAATAATAAAAATCATTCACACTACATCTTTCGAAATACATACATATTGGGATGGGTTCGGTCTAATGGACCTAAAGATAGTCTCACGCTTAAACCAGCACTGCGGAAAGACACCGTGTAACTACTGCAGGTTGTCCAGTAGGAACTAGGAAGGTACCAGGATGGAGGATCGCCTGTGCCATCTAGCGTTAGGCATGTGAACTAAAATGGAAGTCGATTGGTCTGACAGATCCAACCCGTGCACCAAAAGGTTTGTGTTCTGATCAAGCTAAGGTTGTTAGGGAAACAATGATGTTTCCTGATTGATTATCTTAGAGTGTACTATCAGTAGTGGTGATTACAGTTTCCAATATTCACATAGTGAACTATTTTTTCTACTTACTAACATATTCAATAAAATTAACTTAAATGTGTCACTAATAAACGGATATTGTAGCGTATACGTAATTAACCGTAACCTACAGACACGCAAGGTGATGTAAAAGACTTTCCGGCGCCACATTACGCTACAGGCTTCAGTCGTCTAAGATTTTATCTTGATTACATTAGATCTGTCTACATTCTTTCACCGTGCTCGCTGAAATGTGGAGATTACATTATGGCGAAAGGAAATAGGCACCATTTAAATTAAAAGTAAACAAACACTGACACATTTCATATTTATATGGCAAAAAAGAAAAGGAAATAAGTAATCGTTCATACATAAGTGATGTTTTGAAATACACTGGAAACCACCTAAATTATATTCGTTTCGATTTTGTTGTTGTTACAATTGTGTGACTTCGGCTGGTTAGATTAGATTAGTCACCGCCTTTTTATTATTACAAGATTTTATTTAACTTTGCCTCTTAGTATGTTTTTTAGTTTTTTCATTTGTTTTTTGTTTACTATGTTCAGGTCAAGTCTTGCAAGTCAATTTTGAACCAGTACCTCTTATTAGATTGGGCTAGAATTTGGTACGTGTGTTTAACTCAAGTGACAATGCAACATGGACTTATGTCATTATAATAAATTCAATATGGCGCACAACAGATTTTTATTTTCTCACAATCCCCTGAAAAATCAGTTGTATCAAATTGAACCGCTTTAGAAGTAAAAAAGTCCGGATGCAGCAAGTGCGTTATGGTAGCTAATTTTTTAAAAAGTATTTTTAATAGCAAATATTTTTGATGAAAGCAGGCATCAAACTTGGTTACCTATATAATAGAAACAATGTACCATATTTTATCGAAATGACTTTATTTTTGCGACATTTTGTTTCAATAACCCATATTTGTTTTAGGTTCTTTGTCTAAATGTTGTCAATTTGAACGTTTCAATTCGCGACTCTGGCGTTTTGAGAAAAACCCCAAATTTTTTTTCTTTAAATGCTTATAACATGTTTGTCTTTAGAATTACAGACTTAAGTTTTGGTACATGGTTTACTCTTTACAATACAAATACGCGAAATAGTAGGTTGCCCTTACTTTGTTATTTAGGTTGATATAAACTTTGTCTAAATGAAAACACAAAATTTTCCGAGAAAACCTGGGCCAATTTTTCTGACTAACATACTTACCCAAGCCAGTTGCAAAAAGAAGTTACGTACCATTTGATGAAGATCGGCCCATTATTTTTTGAGTTATTGTTGTGATATAATATATATATATATATATATATATATATATATATATATATATATATATATATATATTATATCACAACAATAACTCAAAAAATAATGGGCCGAACTTCATCAAATGGTACGTAACGATAGATAGATAGATAGAGATTTATTGTACCGAAGCTGTTACAAAAACAGATGTACTTGTCAATAAAAATATAACACATGTACACCAACGACCAAAACAATATATAACAAAAACAAACAAAGTATGCCTAAAGTAGCAAAATAAAAGTCATAAAAAGCAGGGTAATAACAGACATCTTAACAAATTAAAACGTAAATCACTAATGTCAAAATATAGCAGATGCAACTTCTAAATTAAGACACAATTGTAAACGACACTACCACTTAAAAGTTAAATATTCCTTAGCCGAATAAAAACAATTTCTTAAAAAAAATTCCTCAAGTTGGCGTTTGAAATGGTTAACATTAACTATCTGCCCAATGATGATAGGCAAGTGATTATACAAACGGGCAGCAGATTAGTAAGGTGACCGCTCATAGCCAGCTGTGAGGTGGCTACTTATTTCAATGGTGAGTCTATTTCTCGTGTAATAAACACATATGTTCACATTAAATTTAAAAGAGTGAGGATATAGTCTCACAAACATAATAGCCTTGTAGATGTAGACGCAAGGAACAGTCAAGATGGAGTGTTGTCGAAAATAAGGGCGACAGCTACCCTTCAGCTGAATGCCAAACATAAGTCTGACGATTCTCTTTTGTGTAACAAATAGCCCCTCCATTTCAGTAGCACAACCCCAAGCAACAGTGTTGTAAGGTAGTGCGGAATAAACAAGTGCATAGTACACAGACATCAACACATGCTGGTCCAACACATCCCTTAATGCAAAAAAGGTAAATTAAGCCTGCCACACACCCAATCTACCTGAAGGTTCCACGAAAGGTTATTCTGTATAACGGAGCCCAAGTAAGTCACAGACACAGAAAATCGAAGACCCATGGCCTTAATTGAATCGACAAAAGCACCCGAAAGAATCCTCAATCTACCAAAGTGCACAAGAACCGTTTTGCTCATGTTAATCAGAAGAAGATTATCATGACACTAGTCTCTAAAGTCAGTAACAATTTTATTAGTCGCCTCAAGAAGCCTATTGGGGAAGTCGCTGAGACCACCATGCAACATCGTCGGCGTACATTGCTACTTCGCAGTCGGTCATAAGGTACGGGAGGTCATAACGTACGTCAGAAACATTAAGTGCCTCAGGATTGATCCCTGCGGAACTCCACGCTCCAAAGGATATTCAGGTGACAAAATTAGACCGATCTTCACTTTTATGAGTCTACGTGATAGGTATGACCTACACCATCCCAAAGTTTGACCCCCCACATGCATCGGTTTAAGTTTCCTTAACAGAAATACAATCATATATATATATATATATATATATATATATATATATATATATATATATATATATATATATATATATATATATATATATATATATATATATATATATATATATATATATGTATATATATATATATATATATATATATATATATATATATATATATATATATATATATATATATATATATATATATATAAAATAATTGAAACTGAACTTGGATATGGATTCTAGAGGGCCTAGTTCGCGCTCAGTTAAAGATGTTTTTTTTTAATTTAAAAGTTGGGATCTCCTTATGGTAAATTGTTTTTTAAAGAAAATTCACTAAAAGTGCAGAAGCTACAGCCCAATGAAAAGAACTGCTGTAGAGATGACGATCAGCCTAAAGTATTAGGAATAAATCTGATCTGCCACTGCAAAGGCAAGTTAATTGTGATATACAATTCTTATTTTAGGAAAATCATAATTCACTATACCTTAAAATACCACATTCAAAGGAAACGCGGTTTTCAGAAACGTGCCATCTCAGTATTCAACACTAATGTGACACAGATACATACGATTTATTTTCAGCATTCCACTAGAGCATTGTCAACATTACATTTGAATAGAGAACAACATGTAATATATAGCCTGTGTAAACTTGAATTTAAATGTGGTGTGTATACTACACGAAATTTCACCTTTGGTCGTAGAAAAAAATAATAAAACACAAGCAGAGAGATATTGACTCTGCTTGAACAAACAATTTCAGGAGGAATACGTACAAGCTGACTGTAACATCTGGTTTCGTTTTATGTGGTTTCATTATGAGATGTTTACTAAGATAGAGTTAAGTTTGACAAACATCAGTTGTCAACTGTTGTAATTTCAAATTTCTTTGTTTTAATGAAATAATATCTAGAGATTGGCCTTTGTTGGTAATTGGTCGTTTCGGACCAGTTAAGAAATATCAAGACTTAGATTTTGATTAGTTTCTGATTTGGTTCTCTGTCGAGAGATGACAGCAGCAAGTGAACAGACCTCTACCGTATTGTTATGTCTTGTGTCATAGGGGTTGTGGTTAAATATTTAAGATTCTTTTAGTGAATTTTCATTAAGAAAATTCACTAATAGAGAGGTATCGATGGTAAGACTTTCGGAAAATGTCTTTAAATGAGTTAAAAAGTTTATATATATATATATATATATATATATATATATATATATATATATATATATATATATATATATATATATATATATATATATATCTGTGTGTGTGTTTCCAACCGGTAACTCAAAGGAATACTTTAGTGATTTGGACCAAATTTGGGAATTACATTTATTTTGTTAATGGCTTGAGTAACTTCGTTCATCAGATCTTAACGCCAAATTTTTCTTAACAAAAAAAATTAAAAATACCTTTTTTAATTTTTTTAAAGCAATATCTTTCAATTTGTTTAAGTGATGGAAACGAAAATTTATAACTCAAAATAACAATGTCTATCAATTTTTAAGTCTTTTTATCAAATGAAAATAAAGTTATTCTAAATTAATATTCAAATAATCCTCGACATCACTTCAGATTCTGTAATGCAATATCTACACTGTTAGACAAAGACAGATGACGTTATCTGTACTGCTATGCTATTTAAATAAGTCGCAGATAAAAAACAATGGAAGTTACATTATTGCAACATGTCAGAATGTAGAACATTGAGAGATGTACTACAGGGACCCCATCTCGGTGCGGAATCGGGTAATATGTTGTCACTACAGCTCTCGTTAACGCGAAATATTATAGATGGAGACATGTGTACAATGTTTGATATTTTACAACTGACTTTTACCTAACCTAACATATTTAAAACATGGATATAAATATTGAAAATAAACATCGGACGATGTATATTAGAGAAAATTGCGAGTTAATGACTTAAAAATAAAAAATCTGTATATCAGAAACTCATATTCTAAGAGCAGTGTTAACACTCGGTTTTTAATGTTTATTAATTGAACCACGAAGGGACCCCTTAGACATTATTATTATTGTATAAACGGGGGAAATAAATAATCTATTATATAGTAATAGCAACAGTATTTTTACAGTTTGTATCTGCGCGGAAGACAATAATTGTTAGGATCGTTGTGTTAAATTTAGTACCAAGGGCGTTAGTGTTCTTTGCAAGTATCAATACCTGGTGATCCAGTGTAGTCTTGGACAAAAGCTAAGTTCATACACTCGGGAATTGCGAAAACGCCGCGAAATATATTCCTACTGGTTGATTTAAAATAATATCGTAAAACTGTTGTTTTTTATGAGACTTTATAACTGTGTTTTACTATTTTGTGTGCATACAGTTAGAGGTGATTTTTAATCAAACTTATGGCTGTTACGATCAAAATGTCTTCTCTACTTTTAAATTTGTGTAGCCCCAATGTTACTTAAGACCCCCTTTTATTTTACCCACTTATCTTGTGCTTATGTGTGTAATATAAACCTAAAAAGAAGTAGAACCGCAAGTGAATTTATTTGATTTAGTGCTGTATTGGATATTACCTGAAAAGTGCCATATAGGCGACGTTGTGAGATGTAATATTGGTAACTTTATAGTTTACCGCACGGAGGGTTTTTAGAAATTTTTTTTCAGAAACATATTTAGAACCCATATTGGATGCACAGGCTACAAGGAAAATTTGTTGCAAACCACCCTGAAGAAAGTTAAGAGACCAAGAATGGATAGGGGTGCTGGGAGGGGAGGAAATATGAGCGGAAAATGCAAAGAAGATAGTTAGTCGGACTTTGAAAGGATGCGTTTTTCACATTTTGCAGCAGTACCTCCTTTAAACCCTGTCTACCCCGCACCACATCCATATTCGCCCAGGTCCAGTAACTCTTCGGGTTGTTCCCAAGAAATTTTTCTTGTGCTTCATGCTTTGCAGGTAGTAGTATGCATCCACAAGAGAAAGGATCACCCCCTGTGTTTTTAGGTAACGAGGCAGAAACCCTCTTCGACCTGGTGGTTTTTCTTCCCCTTCTGCATGCATACAATCGACCCCGATGCATGAACCACGGGATTTTTTTTATGTTCAGCATTTTATTGTATTTTTTGTTGAGTATATTTCCTGTTTATCAATTTCTTTGTTTGAGTATTGTATCCAAATTACTGTATAGATGTTTATGATAGAAATCATGTTTTTGCTTGTCTTTCTTCAGCTTGTTTTTTTACTGTTCCTAAGTAAATAAAGTAATGTTTTGTGACTTTTATTATGATACTGTATATCATTATAATACTAATAATAATACCATCAATAATAATAATCATTGTTTATTGATGTCTGTGGTGCATTCCACAAATTAAGAAATAGTATACGTACAAAAAATATAAAAAAGAAACGAAAAGAAAAACAAATAATGTTATAACATACATATACACAAATATACATATAAAACAGCAGCATATGTCAAAGCGCACGAATAAAATTTGCGTCAACCAATAAATGTACAGAAACATAATGCATAAAAAATATATGAACAAAAAAAAACAGCACAAAACAGAGAAGGTCAACAAAAGTGCCATGATATAAGAATATTAATGCAAATTGAAACCATAAAAAAGTAGCATGGCGTGGGAGCATCATTTGAATGAAAAGCACTACTTATCAAAATGTTCTTAATGGGAGACTTAACCTTGCTGTAATCTAAATTTCTTATAATATGAGCGAGTTTGTTATACAATTTAATTCCAAAGTGGTTGGTTCTGTTTTTTGTTCTTTACCGCGTGTAAAAAGGCTGTGAATTCTATAGTGGCTAGTAAGCTTTGATTAGTAGTATTTAATATATAAAAAACATTGTAAAATTTATTCGCCAGGTTTTGTAAGTATCTAAAACCTTTAATAAAGTGGCTACGACAGTCATCTCTATACTTCAAAAACCGCCTAGTATTCGAATAGCCTTTCGTTGGGTTGCGAAAGCCAATCCCCTATGGCTCCGGGGACCAACTAAAAGAACAGGCTCATGGTTACTCCTGACTGTCGTACGAGGCGAGTAATCGGAGTCAAGCAGGTGGTAGTGGAATTTTCCTTTAGGTGATAGTAAAGGACCTTTTCACGCCCGAGGAGGTACCACCCCATATATCAAGGGGGGGGGGGGGGGGGGGTGAAGTCCCAACGGACGTTTCCGGTTCTGGTGTATGAGTCGGTTTCCCTTATAAGCAAAAAATGATGATGGCTCCTCCTTGTACAAAAGATTCCGGAGGTAAAATACCCCTCCATTCGGATCTCCGGAAGAGGGGTGCATTTTTGGAAATTGCAAGTAACTAAAAAATACCTATTTGATTTTACGTTAAATAATAAAACAAATTTACTGTGTAATAGTTTTGTGCCTACCCCTAAAGTGAAACATGCAAAATAATTTTTTGTAATAAGAATCTAAGGGGAAATCTTTAGCAACATGTAGGTTTAAAATTTAAGAGCAATCTAGTTTAAAACCATTTGTAAATGAACTGCATACGACAAGTTCTCAAACTATTGCGAAAATATTACCAGCTTTTTGAAACTACTTTGATAGTTTGTTACCTGATAAAATATTAATGTTTTTAAACTTGTTTATCAACGCAGAAAAGCTGCTTGTCATAATTGCTGTCTATTCACTTATATTTATTCGCTCTGTTCCCCTGGTAGATCTGTTGGGGGCAGAAGGTGGAGGAACTATGGAAGAAAGCTCCTCTGAGCACTGCCCGTGCAGATATCTATAAAAGAGAGAGAGAGGTCACCAACGGCACGTCGATGGGCAAGGGATGGCAACCCTTGGGTGAGGGTAGGGTCACCGATAAGACGTATAGCTCTCTTCTGAATGGAGTCCAGGTTAGCGAGTGTAGAAGCGGCAGCAGAACCCCAGATGTGGGAGCAGTATTCGAGGTTGGGTCTCATTTGTGAAGTATATAAGGTATAGGGATTAGCTGGTGAAAAGTATTTGCGAGCCCGGAAGAGGAAACCTAATTTCTTAGCAGCCGCTTCTGCAATTGATGTGACATGTTGATGCCAATTCAAATTCCGATCCACAGAAATGCCAACAAGTGAAAAGGACTCATTACTTTGAATAACTTGGTTGTTCGTTGTAATGGGTCTATGGCTTGTGTATCTCTTATGATAAATAAAGCAAGACTGTGATTTGGTGGGGTTGAATTGTACAAGATTTCTACTTCCCGAGTCTAATACTTTTTGGAGATCCACGGAGATAGAACCCTCCATGAGTCTGCGATCCTCATCTAATTGGGCTAAAGAGACAGGCTTAGAATATTATATATTTGAGTGGAGGGTGCTTTCGTCCGCGTAACTGTGAACTGGGTTGGCTGTGCTAGAGAGGAGGTCACTGATGTAGAGAAGAAACAAAGTAGGGGCTAGAGCTGAACCTTGAGGAACTCCTGCATTAATTGGATACAGTTTAGAGAAATGGCCATCTACGACAACAGAAATGCTCCGGTTGGAGAGGAAATTTGCTGTCCAGGTACAGAGTTTTGGTGGTAGGCCATAGGCCGGTAGTTTATTAAGCAGCGCTGCGTGCCAGACTTGGTCGAATGCTTTGGATATGTCTAGAGCGACAATCTGGGATTCACCGTGTAGTTCCATAGACTTGTTCCAAGAATGGCTGACAAAGGAAAGGAGGTCGGCAGTTGATCTGCGCTGACGGAATCCATACTGCCTGTCGTGGATTAGACTGTGTTTTTCAAGAAATATTAGTAATTCGGTGTTTATATACTTTTCTATCACTTCAAAGACGATTGAAAGGAGAGAAATACGCATGTAGTTGCTAAGAAGCGCTTTGGATCATTTCTTGAGGACGGGTTGTACTCGAGCAGTTTTGCAGTTACTAGGGAATATGCCTTTATTGTAAGGTGTTTGAAAGAGACGAGTCAGGACAGGAGCAAGTTCTGGTGCGCATTTTTTGAGAACAATTGCTGGGATCTCGTCAAGGCCAGAGGCTTTCCTGGTATTAAGAGAAGAGAGCATCTTTCGTACCTTTTTAGTTTTGAAAATGATATCCGTCATTTTATGCGCGACATTGGGGACTGTTGGTGGTTGAACATTTGGAGGTGGGTTGAAAGTAGAATTTCCAGCGAACAGCGAGGCAAAAAGTTCAGCCTTGCTCAGGACTATAGAAACAATTTCATCCCCTAAGACAAGTGGTGGGAACGTGCTCTTGCAGAAATTATTCCCAATAGATTTAGCAAGAGTCCAGAAGGGTTTGCTGCCGTTGGAGCTTGAGAGGACTTTGTTTTTTATGTGGTTATTAAACGATTTTTTTTCTTCAGAAAGAATGCGGACATACCAGTTTCTTGCGTCGTTTAATGCTTGACGGTTTTCTTGACTGGGATTGTGTAGAAGCGGTTTGTGAGCTTTGACCTTTTCAAGTCGGGCCTTGTCACAGGATTTAGAGAACCAGGGCTTTTGAGTGGCTGAAGAGGTTTTCTGTGTACGTGGAATAAATAATTTCATGCCAGCTTAGATAATTTCGGTGACGTTTTGTGAGATATCAGAGTCTAACTAGTTTCATAATTTATGCCGTACAATTTTATTAAGCAAATAAAATATTATTAGTATCGCTGCTTCACAGTCGTCTGCTCTAAATAACAGACTCTTACTCTCTTTGAAACACTATGTTTTTATATGAAATAATAATAACTCGATTAGGCATCACATCACATCATGTTTACTTTCCAAACACATTCTTCTTATCACACAAGCATGAACTTAGAAGCGTACTATTAACATTCAATAAAGCTACAATGTCAAGAACAAGATTTGATAATGGGTATGTTTAGTACATATGTTTTCTATTTGCATTTTTCATTAGTCACATTAAATAAGTTTCACTTACGATTAGAACTGTACTAAATGTGACATTTGCTGCAATAGAAAGCTAAAACGGTGTACAAAATTCGTTAGATTCACTTAACAGATTGTCGTTGTTCTAGTTTTGATCTTCAATAAAATTGAAATCGGGTTGGCAGTAAAAGTCATTTTCGGTTTACAGCAATGGTAATAATTGTTAAAGGTCATTTTTCTTATCTTTATCTTTACCTTACTTTTATATGAGAGAGCATTTGCTTGTATGTGCTAAAGAAGGGAGTTTGAGGCTTCAAGGTTTCAGTCTAATTTGCCACAAACTTATCCTTTGCCGAATTCTTTACATAACGTTTTAGCATATTTTTTCTACAAAACTCATCAGGCGATCGCGTCTATAGGATTAAAAAAAATACGACCCCTGGAACCCATACACGAGGCAAATTCTAATTTTATTTGTTTACATATATATATATATATATATATATATATATATATATATATATATATATATATATATATATATATATATATATATATATATATATATATATATATATATATATATATATATATATATATATATATATATATATATATATATATATATATATATATATATATATATGTATACTTTTAAGGGCAGTTACGACAAAAAAATTGAGGGCTATATGTTAAAGAAAGTCACCTGTACTAAGTACGCGATGTATTTCGCCTGAATTCCACGCATCCCCAGGAGTACTAAAATAGTGAATAAACATTACACTTAGACTATGTAATAATGAAATGAACACTTACATAGTCTAAGTGTTATGTTAACATTTATTCATTATTCCAGTACTCCTGAGGATGCCTGGAACTCAGGCGAAATATATCGAATACTTAGTACAGAGTGACTTTCTTTAAAATATTGCCCTCAATATTTTGGTCGTAACTGCCCTTAAAGGTTAAAGGTATACAAATATTAGCACGCTAACCTGTAACGACTCTTACTCCTCCCTTCACTATATATATATATATATATATATATATATATATATATATATATATATATATATATATATATATATATATATATACATTTTCGTAGCTAACGAAATGGTTTTAACCACTTACAAAGGAAAAGTACCTGTGAAATTTCATCAAAATTGGCCCATTATTTTTTTGAAAATTTTTGAATTATGGGTGTAGGTAAGACTCACATATATATATATATATATATATATATATATATATATATATATATATATATATATATATATATATATATATATATATATATATTGCTATGATATCATAGTTTTTGAAAAATGTTCGTCGTTAATTCTGTCTCAGGATAGTAAAAACAAACAAATAATATTAAAAAAAAATATTTAGGGGATGATACCTTGTAAAATAAATTTGTTGAGGTAGACTCTGTTGCTACAAGACAGGTAACAACAATGTAAAATTTGTAACGACACACAAATGAAATCGTTTGAAAATTAAAAAAAAAATACATAAGTAAATTGGTGTGCCTTTAGAGTTGAGAAAATCATGTAATATAAATAAAATCCAATAGTTATAAGAATGAAATGAAAGCAAAGTTTTTTTTAACATATTATTGACTAACTGTGTATCCATAACGATCAATCAGAAAATGATTAGTTAAAAAATAAAATCAAGTGAGGAAGAGGGATGACAATTGGTCAGAGAAAATGAGATGACAGATTAAAAAGACATGGTTCCAAAAAAGAGATTTAAGTAACAGTCCAAAGACAGAAAAAAAAATTTCACATCATTGCCTACAAAATCACCATCAACTAAATATACAGAGTAGTACAAGATTAAAATAGTATTGAGAGATGTTGCATATATATTTGGAGCCACGGACAATCGGAATTTACAAGGAAGAATTGTGGTGAGATATAACTTGTTGCATTAAAACGCTATATACATAAACAGCTAATTGATAATTTTAAACAAACAAGAAGACCCCAGAAATATATACATTCTTTGTGATATCAAAATAACCTAACAAAGGCAATATGAAATTAGAAAGTTTTTGAGAAGCATCACTTTAGAAAAACAAGTCTAGTAATAATTTAAATTAGAGTTTAGTTAAATATTTATAATTAGATTAGAAACAGTTTAACAAGATATATCATTTGAGTGTTAACATATTTAGTTCATTTTCTTTTATATTGTGTTTATATTTGAACTTATGTTTCATTATATTTAACATTGTAAAATCTGCGTTTTCATTTCATTCACCCAGTCATCAATAAGCAGATCAGTCCTTTTTCAAGAAAGAAATTATTTCATTTAAATTTCTGTTTGCCAACTTCATTGGCAACAAATTTTTATAGTGGCAGAACCCCCTCTGAGATTCAAAATATCATCATAAATTATAAAAACACTATAAATATAATATTTATACCGTAATAATATATATATATATATATATATATATATATATATATATATATATATATATATATATATATATATATATATATTCTTCAGGTGCGTCTCTGTTGCGTTCCCTCTTACTAGTAAACCACAATTTAGTCCTGACTCTATAAGGCAACTAGGAACTGCTTTAGGCAGTGGGTTGTTCAAAAAATACGGCGAATATTTAATTTTGGCTAAATCTCTCTATGATATTGATTAGATTGTGTGTGTGGTAGTTTCCTCTTAAACACCGATCTAAAATTACACCCAAATAATTAGTCAACTGATTACATTTAATTAATAATAAGATGAATTATCTTCATTTAGATTTAATTCTTCGAATCGAAGGCCACCAGATGCATAACAAGAAAATGATAAATTTGCTGTTTTATCCATATTCAGAGTGCACTGTTAATGTCGAGCCAATTATAAATCAAAACAGATATATATATATATATATATATATATATATATATATATATATATATATATATATATATATATATATATATATATATATTCACTGCCTTATGTTTGGCTATTTTTCATGACAGGTATCTACAATAAATTACCGTGTCAACGTCAAAACTAATTACACGCCCCTCTTGGCTTGTTTCGAGCATACTCTTATTATAAATTAAAACTAACATCTGTCCCAAAACTGTTCTTTGGGGTACTCCACACTGTATTGGTTTTTCTCTGCTTAAAATGTTTTCCACCTCAACAATTTGGTTTCTACCAGTAATCTAATTAACCATAAGCGGTCCCCAGTCCCTCTAAACCTTATATCGTACAGTGTATCTAAAAACTGACCGCTTAAATCAAGAAAAACCCGATATCCAACTTTTCCTTCATCAAGTATATTATATACTTTTTCTGTCAAAGAGGAAATAGTATCTCGAGTACTTCTTAGCTGTCGAAAGCCATATTCTGATAAGGACAAACTAAGAATTCGACGTTTTAATAATTATCCAAAAAATTTTCTAGTGTAGATATTACCGATATTGGTATAAAACTTGGGTTTTGAATTCCTTTGGGCATTTTCCTAAATACATGATTTTACGCGTAAGGTGGCACAGTTATGACACGACGGAATATCTTATTTCATTAATTGTTTCTGGTTTAATGCGATCTATGCCTGGAGATTTACCTGATTTGAATTCATAATTAAAATCAATTATTTTTACTTCGGCGACTGGTTCAAGGAACATCGAGAACGAAATCGAAAGGCGTGGAGGTGGAAGATAATTTGCTTTACCAATTTTTGATACCAGTTTTTCTAGAACTTATGATATATATATATATATATATATATATATATATATATATATATATATATATATATATATATATATATATATATATATATATATATATATATATATATATATATATATATATATATACAGCGGTCTCAAAACTCGTAAATCAAACGTCACACGAAGATAGGCTAGCTCAAGCCCTTTCATAAAAACCCTATATGATCTTATCAAAAAGTTTACGGTTTTCAAGATATTGAAGATTTTATGAAAAAAAAATGAAAATTTTAAGATATCACCTTCAGCACCACACCCCCCTCCCCCCACACATGCAAAAAACATTTCCGGAATGTGATTTTTGTGCCTGTTAATCCTCAATAATAGCGTTATCGAATGAATCTGAAATATTTTGTATTATTGTTTAGAAAATCTGGAGAAAAAAGAATAAAAACCGGAATTTTCTTCCACATTTTTTTTTATTTGGAGTAAACCTCCGTACTGAAAAAAAAAGTTAGTCAAATTTACTGGCTCATATTTTCAAAAAGGTCCCTGTTTTATGGAGATTCTAAAATGATTTAAAACATTATCAATAGCTTTTAAAAATAATTCACTGTCGACAATTGGAAGTAAATTTGGAAGTGAAATGAGGCAGCTAATAAATAAAAATAAACAGATTGTGACATTTACAAAAATTATTTTATTCATAATAGATGCTCTATTTGACAGCCATTCTGTCTTATACATAAAGGATATCGTCTTAGGAACGTCTTCTTCTTAGACTGCTTCGTGAAATTTCTTGAGTTGCTGTTTTGATTCTTTGACGAACACCTGCCCGGGTATGTCTGATTCAAGTATTGCCTTACTGCTAAGGCAGATTGGGCTGGGCATCCATCATTTTGAAGCGACTTTGTTCTCCGAAGGTCTAGAGTGGTATTTTCCAGCAGTTCTGGCAAATTGTTTTGTAAAAACTACAAATATATTTAGTCATTTAACGTAAGACGCAATTCCACTGGCCCCAAAAGTGTTCCGTTAAAAATACCAGCCCAGAGATTTAGCTTAAATTGATGCTGGGACCGATCCTCTCTGAACTCTGGATCTTCAATTTTCTAACTATAAAAGTTATGGAGGTCCATGTAGCAAAGTATTTTTACATGCTGGCTCGCCACTCTATAAAACTTCATCGAAGAAATTGGGATCTTGTCTGCATTTTCTTAACATAAATTCACAACATCGCATGCGCCTTGCGTATTCACGCAGTTCCAAAATTTGGACCGTCTGAACATGGCACCCATACCTTTTTAAAAGTCTATGAGTAGTAGACGTTGAGACAGCAGTTCGTCTCTGTACTTTCCGCGTCGAGGTACCAGGTTCTTCGATAACAGCATCCAGGACAGCATCCTCGTCTGCAGTTCCCGGTCGTCCAGTTTGATCAACACTATCGATGCCAGGCATTCTAACAGCGCTGTAGGCGTTACGGGTTCTTATTAACGCGCCGTACTATAGATGGTGTCGGTCTGGGTAGCGCTGCGCATTTATATTTGGCGCTCATCTGACGTTGTAAGCCACACCACCTCTAGTCTCCATAAATAAGATGCAACTGTGTAATTCACTTGATTTTCCATTCTATAAAGAATTCAGAGTAAAACAAAGTCCGTTAGTGAATTAATTTACTGTGAAGTGAGCGCATGTGTAGCAAGTACAAATTAGTAATCTTACTGGCACTGACAGAGATAATTTTCATAAATGTCAAAAAATGTTGGTTTTTGTATATTAGCTACCTGATTTCACTTCCAAATTTACTTTCAAGCGTCGACAGTGAAATACTTTTAGAGATATTGATAATGTTTTATACCATTTTATAATCTCCATAAAACAGGGAAGTTTTTAAAATTATGAGCCAGTAAATTGTACTAAATTTTTTTCAGTACACAGGTTTATTCCAAATTTTAAAAAAATTGGAAAAGAAAAGTCCGATTTTAAAGTTTTTTCTTCAGATTTTCTAAATAATAAGACAAATATATATATATATATATATATATATATATATATATATATATATATATATATATATATATATATATATATATATATATATATATATAGGTATATAAAACTGATAGAGTTGAAACCCTTACTTACATAAGGCTATGCAAAGAAATCACAACAGGACAACTATTGCTTGATACGGATATCTATATCCCTGTATTTCTGAGCATTTAGAAGCTTAGAAATATTTTTTTAAGTACAACATTGATACCAAAGTGGTAAAAAAGATTGACAATCCAAAAAGTCCAGAATGAAATCTTGATAAAAATCTGTAGTTTTTTTTGACGACATTACTATTTAAGCATAATTATTAGCAAATACAGGCGTAGAGACTATTTCTCTGGCGCAACAAAGGTTTGCTTTCTTCTCTGTATTCAGTATGGAACGGTTTCACCAAGCAAGGGCAACAACAATTGATCAATTTCAAATTATTAGATTTTGTTCTAAATTAGTTTTATGAACATATGCTGCCATAACAGCTGCGTACTAGATTGTAATATATCATATTTCTATGAAACTGCAATGGTGTTTCTGTATCTAATTGAATGGATTATACTCCTTGACACTAAGTGAACACGAAACGTTTTCAGAATGTACAAATCTAAATTTCAGACAGCTGCAATATGATAAGATGTCAGGACTACAGCAATTCAGCTATCTATTCCTTGTCTGTTTCTAGCAGTAGTAATTCTACCAGGATCTAAAATTAAGCTAGACAGCCTGTACAGGTTTCATAAGACAAATTACACGTTTGGTAACGTGCCTTAAGCATCAATTCTCATTTTAAAGTCTTTGACATTTTTCTTAAGAAATAAGTTTCATCTCTCTACTGCGGCATGAACCAATAGTCTTTGTCAAGAAAGGGAGTTCAGCTCATTTAGCAAATTGGAAATTGAGTATTTAATTTATTCTCTTTCATCAAATTATTGCAGAAAGCTCTAGTAAAAAACAAGAATCTGTTGCTGAAATAGTCTGCAAAGTATTTACTAAGTAATTAGCAAGAGAGTAGGAGCTACAAGTTTTTCATTTCAAAGATTAAATCTATTTGAAACTTAACAAACTACAGTAATATTTAGTTAGTTAATTGAACTAAGTGAAGAATGAGACCTGCGATGAGCACTGATAAGTACACTTAGAGAACCCAAATCACCACAACACATTTTGAAAGACCTAACGATCGTTTCAATAATCAAGTTAGCGCCTTTAGAGGATAAAAAATTCTAACTACTTTAAAAACTAACATTACCTTATATACCGGATCCTAGGTAACGAAACAGAATTGAGATGGAAAACTAATCGCAATCAAATTCCACAGTGTATTGTATTTTTATCGCCGGTATTTGCACTGTCCCTACTACCTAATCTAAAAGGTGTCCATCTCTAATAATGTTGGGAAGGTTCAACGACAACTAAATTAACATAGTTTCCTTTGGCCGAAATATCTGTATTCTTATCTTATCTTAAGGGAGTGTCGAAAACGTGTTGAAAACACGTCCTAAGGATAAGATAAGAATACAGATATTTCCGCCAAAGGAAACTATGTTAATTTAGTTGTCCTAGAACCTTCCCAAAAATATTAGAGATGGACACCTTTTAGATAAGGTATTAGGGACAGTGCAAAGACCTTGTCCGGCGACAAAACTACAATACACTGTAAAATTTGCCTGCGACCATCTCAGTTCGGTCTCTTTACCTAAGATTCGGTATATAAGATGATGTTAGTTTTTAAAGTAGTTAGAATTTTGCATCCCCCGATGACACTAACTTGGTTAGTGAAACGATCGTCAGGTCTTTTAAAATGCGTTGTGGTGATTTGGGTTCTCGAAGTGTACTTATAGGTAATTGAACACTAAGCCAATCTTTTAAATACATACAGGCTATGCCGTAGCACTTTAAATTGAATGTTTAGTTAATATTGACAGGTTGAACATTTCACAATACTTATATGTTAAAAAATAATAAATTGTATTACCCTGTGACGCAGCAAGTGCCTTAGGGTAGATAAATCGTCTAACATTTAGGAAAAAAAAGGTATTCGGAAAAGACAGAAAAGAGATGTAAAAATTGATTTTCCTTCCGGCATTTTTTTTTGGACAAAGAGTTTTACAAGACTCTTAGTACTAGAAGGTGTGCTGAGAATGACTAAACTTAAAAGGAATATAACGAATACAAGTTATTAGATAAGGAAGTTAGGTTAGGCTTGGTTATATAATGAGAAAGCGGATTCAGTTAATTCACTGAAACTTTACGGTTATTGTGGCTGACGCCTAAAAAGTACCACCCATCAGACATATTTTCTCACTATCATAAAATGTTAAGTATGAAAGTTGATATAGATCTCCTGGTCTTCTCTTAAGCTCCCAGGATGGCTTGAACAGGAGGATGTGTGCCTCCTCCACTTCTGGAAAATATTTCTCATATTCCCTATGAGTGGACTGGTGTCGGGGCTATGGGTTTCTATGCAGCTGCAAAACTCATAAGTTGTGGTGAAAATATTACCTGCCAAAGCTAAGGTAAGGTCTGAAACTAATTACCTTTAGCATAGCCGAGGACACTGTTGTGTTGAATAATCCGGCTCGAAGGACCAAATGTTGATGTTTGTCTGGTTCGTGGATTGCAGTTCTTGCTATTACGTAATAAAGTGGACTGTATCGTGTTATAAAGATGAAACCACTTGGAAACACTGAACTTAGTTATATATTTAAAGTAATATATAAACTATATACTATTTATGTACTATAATATAGGAGGCACGTGTAATACTAAAACACGGGGTTGAATACGAATTATTAGTGTTGCACTCGGGCAATCACTTGGAACGAATAACGAATATATGGAGCTCTCGAAGCTAACGAATGAATAGGCTTGTACGTACCTAAACTATGGCACTCGCGTTACGAATAAACGCGGGTCGTGTACGAAGAATTAGTGTTGCACTCGGTGTAACACTTGGGAATGAATAAACAATTAAGATGTCATGCTCTTTGAAGTTGATGAACGAATAGGATCTGTTCAGGTCTTTATCTAGAGGTGGGACATGCGCACAATACACTGTAGTTATGTCAGACTCTTGTGACATACAATACTGCACTGCTACAACTTAAAATAGCGCGGTAAAACTAAACTGACACTCTGTCAAGCAAAAATATCACTATGAACCCGCGTTTTCTTGGTGCAAAGTAGATAACTTCCGAGTGTTCTGACTATTTTCTGAATCTGGTGAGTACCTGCCAACGCTCTGGCAACATGCCAACGTGTTCTAGGATGTACGTCATATGGTTTTTGGAGGTTTTGCTTTTGCACAAGCTTGAGAGAAGACATTTCCCCGGCGGAAACTTTCCACCTACTCGCTCTAGCTGTAGAGATCTACGCACAGCACAATCTGTAAAGTGGGGAAGCTACAACGAAATTACCCCAACTGCTGAAAACAAATTCATGGTGGCGATGACAACGCAACATAGCCTCCAGATTGTAATAACGGTGAAGGCTGATACAGCAGCCTGAATAAATTAGTTTGGAATTCAACTCAATATACATTTTTCGCAACAGGAAAGCCATGAAGTGTGGCAAGCACTGGATAACATATAGATGATAGATATGCTCATACTAAATCCCTGCAGAAAATGTCAGACCGTGTTTGAACTATGTTACGTCGAACATAGGGAAAATATCAAACACGTCGCATGAGATGAGCAAAACACGAACTTATCGGTATTGTGGAGAACCCTCCAAGACTTCCCAAATATTTGCATATAGTTTTTATGCTAAAAAAACTAAATAAAGTTCAAGACGCAGCAAGCGCATTATGGTACCGAATTTTCATAAGAACCATATATAATATATCAGTGATTTAGACTTATATTAAAAGTTATAAAAAATTTCTTTATTTAGTTAGGAACATTTAAAATAAGCTAAAGAAAGGCAAGCAAAAAACCGTTCTCTAACAAATATTTGTACAGTAATTTGGATACAAAACTCAAGCAAAGCAATTGATAAAGAGGAAATATACTTAACAAAAAATACACTCGAAAGCTGAACATAAAAACAATTCCTGTGATTCAGGCATTGAGGGTGATTGTATGCATGCAGAAGGGGAAGAAGAACCCCCAAGACTAGGAGGGTCTCTGCCCCCCACCCAGAACATAGGGGGGGGGGTCTCCTTCTCTTTGTGCATCCATACAACCAAGTTAAAACCATCAAGCACAAAAAAACTTCTTGGGAGCAAACCGCAAGAAAGTTAGGGGACCTGGGGTGTTGCGCGGGGTAGACAGGGTTTAAAGGAGGTATTGCTGCAAAATGTAAAAAAGCATCTTTCCATAATCCGACTAAGTGGCTCTTTTAGCATTTTCCTCTCATATTTCCTCCACGCAGAGCACCCCTATTCATTCTTGGTCCCTTAACTTTTGGGGGGTTCTTTGCAACAAATGTGTCTTGTGGCTTGTACATCCGAGGTAGGTTCTGAGCATGTTTCTGAGAAAAAAATTATAAAAACCTTCCATCCAGTCAACTGCAAATTTACAGAAATTGCGCTCCACTTCGTCGCCTAACGTCTTTTTCAGATAATATGGAATACAGCACTAAATTAAATAGGTTCACTTGCATTTTTATTTCTTTTTTATTTTGATATTACATATATAAGCACAAGATAAGTATAATAAGGGGGGTTCTTAATAAACATTGTGGCAACACAAACTTGGAAAGCAGAAAAGTTATTTAGAGGGCGTTAACAATCATCATGTGACAGTAGTGTTATGATAATAAAAAAAAACTCTATGCACACAAAAATTAATAAAAAACATTTATAAAATCTAATAAAAACAACAGTTTCGTAATTTGTCAAGAGATTATGTGATGTGATGAAACGTCAAATTGACTGTACCGCAGCATTAGCATAATATTATTATGTTGCGACTATATTCACCGCGTATCGCATTCGCGTGATAGTGCAAAAATAGGTAGCCGCATTATCATATCTCACCATATATTGTATGATCTCCAAAACCTAAATTTGAGGCTAAATCTCCAATTTCGTCTTATTCTTCTTCTTTTTTGTTTACGTCGACAGTTTATACTAACCTAAGTTTCCAATTTGACATTGACATTACCGCAGAATGATAAATGACAGCTGATCTCCAGCACGGACGCAATCTAACAACGTTATCACGGGAAGTAAATTAGGATTGGAGGGATAAATAAAAAATCATGAGAAATGGGTAATTCGAAATTTGCAGCTACTAAACACTGCTATGGAATACGGTATTTTCTAACTAACTGACAAAATTAAATTTTATAAAATGTTCTCTTTATTATCAGAAGTTGAGAAAATCTGAGATGTTTATATATGAAAGGTTTAACTACATGACAGTTCCGAAAATCTGGCAACCCGGTACGAAACAGCTACATCTTCACATCTTGCAATGATTGTAACTTCCACTGTTTAGATTTTATTTACCATTTCTTTAAATAGCATAGAAGTACAGGTAATGTCATCTGTCTTTGTCGAACATTCCAGATATTGCATTATAGAACTTGAAGTGATGTCGAGGATTATTTTATTATTAATTTCGAATAACTTTATTTTCCTTTGTTCAAAACACCTGAGAATCAGTGCACGACAGGTCTATCTATTTTCTTTTAAATTGTAGATTTGCGTTTCAATCATTCCAACAGTTTGAAATATACTACGTTTTACAAAATATTTTTCAATTTCTTACTAAGAAAAAATGTGCGTTAAGATCTGATGAACGAACTCAACCAAGCCATTAACAGAATAAGGGTATTCCCAAATTTGATCAAGATCAGTGAATTACTTGTTGAGTTATCGGTTGGATTCATGTATATATATATATATATATATATATATATATATATATATATATATATATATATATATATATATATATATATATATATATATATATATAGGGGAACATGTTGTACCTTGAACACATCTCTTTATTTTGAATTTCGCGGATGTTTGTGGATGGCTGTGAGGGACAGAATCTTGAATTAGGCAACCTGCAATGTCGTCATATGTGTTTCAGTTATTCACCGATAATCGTGTGAGTGTGCAGTGCAGTTCGGATTTTTGACTTGAAAAAGTAAGTTTTTACGCTCTGCGTTTCATACACATATATCTTTTGTCTTTAATGTAATGAACTGGATATTTTTTTTGGGAGATGGCATACTCATTTGGCTAATAACTAGTTGTGTCAGACATGATCTATTATTAACCTAAAATTGTCTGTAGTTTGATTATGATACACCGACACGGTATTGTATCTTGAACATACAACATACGATGTACCTTGGACATGTTCAAGGTACATCGTACGTCTTAGGTACATCGATTGTGATATGTTCAAGGTACAACACCATAACGGTGTTTCATCATCAAATTACGGTTAAGTACAAATTATGATTCATGTTCTCTGCTTTATTGCAGTTAATGTTACCTGGCTTCTTGTACCTCTTTTGAAAATTTGCCACGCAGTCGAATAGGTGTAAAAAGGGCTGGGCCAGATCCTGTAAGACTCACAGATGCAATCAAATTAATTTATGAAAATAAAATGACATTATACAGTGCTGCAAAACATACAGGATTGAACATAAGCACAATACGTCGACATCTTCAACATTATAAAAACGATGATGAAAACTACACCTGGCGTAACAATAATGCTACACAGCAAGTTTTCAACAAAACAGAAGAAGTTATGCTCGTGGACTATATAAAACTAGCAGCAATATTGGAGTATGGACTCACATTGTGGGATGTTCGTGAATTAGCATACAAATTTGCGGCAGAAAATCGGAAAAAATATCCTTCCAGCTGGGATAATGACAGAATGGCAGGTGAATTTTGGCTGCGTCTTTTCAGAAAGAAATATAAAGATGAGATAACCCTTCGGAAACCAGAAGCTACCAGCTTATCAAGATCAGCTGCTTTCAACCGTACCAATGTTGCACTGACATTCCAAAATTATAAAGTGGCTTTGCAATAATGTACCCCTTTGCCGGCAGTGAACATATGGAACTGCGAAGAAACTGGGCTGTCCACAGTTCATGTTCCTCCGAAAATACTTGCTACCAAAGGATCCAAGCAAGTTGGTACAATGACGAGTGCAGAAAGAGGCACAACTATCACTATGATAGCTGCAGTCAATGCTGGAGGTGGTTTTATTCCACCAATGCTTATTTTCCCAAGAGTGAATTTCAAGGAATTCATGATAACTGGAGCTCCACCAGGGACAATTGGTGGTGCAAATCAGTCTGGGTGGTCCAATGAAGCATTATTTATTGAATTTTTCAAACACTTTTTGTAATATGTAAAGCCGTCCAAAAAATTTCTTTGCATTTTATTGATGCATAACCATTAAAGTCATATTTCAGTTCCCGTTATGCAATTAGCCAAGGATAACGGAGTGATTTTAGTAACATTTCAACCACATACGAGTCATAAAATGCAGCCTTTAGATAGAACCGTATTTGGACCATTTAAAACACATTTCAACACTGCAATGAATGAATTCATGATCACTCCAGGAAATGCTGGAAAACCGGTAACAATCTATGATCTTGCTCCACTGGTGGGAAAAGCATTTCCACTAGCTTTTACACCAACAAATATTGTTCAGGGATTTCAGGTAACTGGATTCGTTCCTCTGAATGAGAATATTTTCAAGGATTTTGAATTCTCTCCAGCAGATGTCACTGATCGTCTAGACCCAACAGCAATAGTTCAAGATAATCCCCAAGATATTAGCTTTCCATCAACTTCAGTTTCATCTTTGACTCAACTTAATTTCAGTGAACCAGTTGCCTCAATTTCTGCCTTGATTTCTCCGGTTATGATTAGGCCACATCCAAAAGCCGCACCACGAAAAGTCACTCATCGAGGTCGTGAAAAAGGACGTTCTCGCATATTGACGGACACCCCCGAAAAACTCATAATAGAATTATTAAAACAAGCTAAACTAAATAAAACAAGAGTTCCGTTTGAGAAAACAACAACCATTTCAAAGAAAGTTGCCGCAGTTAAGCGCAAGGTATTAGTATCTTCCGATTCTTCTATGTCAGATCAGTTCTCAGTGCATGGTTCTGAAGATTCTGTTGGACCCTTGGACTTTGCGGAATGAGAAGAAGCTGTTTGTAACACGAGCGATACTGAGACATCTGGGCAGGATGGAGGATACCAAGTGGGAGATTTCATCATTTTAATATATGAAGCCAAATATTTTCCAGCTAGGATAGTGGACACAAGCGACGAAGGAGCCATTGTAACGGCAATGGAGCCAACCATCAATAATTGGAAATGGCCGGAAAAAGTGGACTCATTGTTCTATACATGGGTGGACATTATTCAGAAAATTAATCCCCCAGTGAAGAAATGTTCCAAAAGAGACACCTACGAGGTTGGAGAAATAACTCAAATTTGTGAAAAATAGTTTTGTTCTCGAACTGATTTCTAACATTAATGTTCATTTTTCAAATATTTTTCAGAATAATGTTTTCGAATATGAAGTTAATTTTGCATTATAAATTGTTTTTTACATATAAGGAGGTATAAATAAAATTTTATACCGAAAACTATCTAATTTATTACATACATGTTCAAGGTACAACGGTCTTAGGTCTGAGGTACATCACTTCGGTTGTAGCTTGGACACAAATACACTTTTTCAAATTAAGCTTTTTTCTCATCGAATTTGAATTGTTCTTACCTCGCAAAAAAACTATTATGTATAAAATATCGCCCCCTATCCATCGCGCCAAAAGAAGCCTCTGACTAGAGTTTATTCTTCATGAAATTTTTTTAAAATCAGGAATGAGTTCAAGGTACAACATGTTCCCCTATATATACATATATATATATATATATATATATATATATATATATATATATATATATATATATATATATATATATATATATATATATATATATATTCCGTTTTTGTGGCGGTAATATTTTTATTTACTTTAAGTATTTTAAACCTAGATATGGGTTCCAGGGCTCTAATTTGCGCTCATTTGAAGAAATTTTCCGAAAGTCTTACCATCGATACCTCTCTATAAGTGACTTTTCTTAATGAAAATTCACTAAAACCTACCAATTTATTGATATTAAATATTACTTCTAGGCCTGCCTAATATTTCAACCGTGAAACGATATTTTTGTAGTACCATGTGATGATTCGTAGACTAAATAAAACGGAAACCATTTAAAAATGAAACTGCTCAAACTGGTTTTCGCTTTTTAAATCGATGGTCTAGATTCCTAATATTATCTAATAATAATAACCTAGCTTGAAGGAATTCAAGCTATCTTGTTATCTCAAACTATATTGTTTTTAATGAGCTTTTTTATCTACTGTCTGTGAGACTAGACGAAATCGCTTCGAGCAGGTATTTGTAAAGCAATCTTGTAAGAGGGACATCATAAAGTTGTTATAATGTAGCTGTGTGCTAGTTATTAACGACACTGTATTTAATTATCTGCTAATTTGTAGAATATATTAAGGAAACAAGGCGGAAACATTTGTTTCTCAAATTAGTGACAAAATAATGACTTAATTATTATTCGTTGCTGTGTGACTCAGAAACATAATCATAGATTAATGCATAATCAATAAAGGAAGGCGTTGTTTTTAGCAAGTTTTCATAGAAAAATTCTCAAATTAAGCTATCCTTACTTTAAAATCTTAGAAGAAATTCTTATGATATGTACTAAATTATGTCAAATAATATATGTACATACACAAGCCTGATAATAAATTATATTTATATTACCATATATATATATATATATATATATATATATATATATATATATATATATATATATATATATATATAAGGAGAAGGCTTAAGGGCAAAGTCGCAAGCAGACAACCGCATACCGGTGTTTCAAGCTTATTAGCCATCATCAGTCGATATAGCCAGGTGAAGATGGGAACACTCTGGATGAAGATGCAAAAATACACGGAGTCACAACAGGCAACCAGTGCACATTTGCAGCAACATTTGGAAGATCATCAATCCGAGGGAAACAACCAAAAAAGACACGGAGGTAAAGAAACCACCTGCGTGAGCATCCGGAGCCCAGGAAGTTATATTAACTGTAACAGGATCTATAACACAGCATTTCTGTACTATACAAGGAGAAGAGTTAAAGGCAAAGCCAGATGCTCACGCGGGTGATTTCTTTGCCTCCGCGGCTTTTTTTGTTGTTTCCCTCGAATTGAGAGTCTGCCAAATGTTGCTGCAAATGTGCAGTGGTTGCCTGTTGTGACTCCGTGTATTTTTGCATCTTCATCCAGTGTGTTCCCATCTTCACCTGGATATACCCTACTGATGATGGCTAATAAGCTTGAAACACGTGTATGCGGTTGTCTCCTTGCGGCCTTGTCCTTAACCCTTCTCCTTGTATAATACAGACATGCCGTGTTATAGATCCTGTTATAGTTAATATAACTTCCTGGGCTCCCGATGCTCACGCAGGTGATTTCTTCGCCCCCGTGGCTTTTTTGGTTGTTTCCCTTGGATTGAGGGTCTTCCAAATGTTGTTGCAAATGTGCACTGGTTGCCTGTTATGACTCCGTGTATTTTTGCATCTTCATCCAGTGTTCCCATCTTCACCTGGCTATACCGTACTGATGATGGCTAATAAGCGTGAAACACGTGTATGCCGTGCTATTGTTAATATATATATATATATATATATATATATATATATATATATATATATATATATATATATATATATATATATATATATATATATATATATATATATATATATATAGATATATATATATATATATATATATATATATATATATATATATATATATATATATATATATATATATATATATATATATATATTATAATCAATAACTCATTTACCCTAAAGTATTGAGTGTTTACAAATCATATACAAATCTCGCCCAAATCTTTTTATCCTTAGCGATAATTTTGCTGGTTTCAATTTCTGCCTTTCCTCTCCAGACATTTCGCCACCGCTTCATCACGTTTTCTGAAATCGTGTGGAGTTGATTTAACAACAAACGACCAACAGGTCTGGGTTCTAGACAATTTCATGGGCCACAAGTATGCTGATAAAGGTAAGGCTGATAAGAACAGGCAGTTGGAAATATTTTAGCAGAAAATGTCAAGGTATTTATCTACTATTTTCTTGTAATCTGTTTGTAAACTTGTTCCTGTGACTATACTTATCGCCGGTGTCACCTTTCAATAAATCAAATTAAAATTAATGTCTGAGCAATAAATTTCAAAAATTTGCAGGTGTTATTTAGAACGGTCACACTTTTCCCTGGTCTGCCCATATGCCTTTTTCGAACACCTTATGCTGTCACACTTTCTTTCCTGGTCCTTCAATATCTAAGTAGGCGCTGATCTGACATATCTAAGACTTACACATTATCAGGACACTTTTTACAGAGTAATCTTTTTGTGCTATTCTTAACTTTGGATTGTCATTTGTTTTTGAGCTGTAGGTATCAACGTTCGTTTTTATTATGACAGCCATATTGGATTTCTTGCTTATGTGATAGCCTCTGAAAATATATTTCCAACGATGTACAACATGCTTGAGAAATCTTGTAATTGCACTGGCAATACCAGAACACAAATGACAAAAAAAAGTGTTCAAAAAGTAGTAGGCCATGGAGTCTAACAATATACTTCTACCTTTAGCATAATTTTCCGTAATGACTGATGACAAAAAAAATAGGAACTTTGAGCGCACCAATGAATCGGCCCATTATTACAAATTTTACCTTACAACCTTATTCTAAAATATTGTTATAATTTAATTAAATAAGTAAACCTAGTAATAAACTAAATTTACTAACAGAACTCAATAAAAAGCAGATCAATGATTTACGAAGACGCCTGTGAAAGTCAACTGAAAAACAACAGAAGAAAGGTTGATATGGATATAAGACTACGGCAACAGTTAAGAAAACTGTCATTCTTAATTATCTGAACAATTTTAGGTGCATTGAACACGTTGCTTAAAATTTTGTACTAAATAGTTTCCTGTTTATTTTAAATATTATTCAACAACATGTTCAGTAATTAAGGATATTTGACATGTTGGAATGTTATATTCGTTCTAACCGAAATACTGAGGCAGCTTCAAATTATTATCAAAACAACTACCCAGAAAGACGACAACCAAACACCAAAATATTTGGTAGGATAGTGACCAATCTATTGAACGAGGGTAGCTTCCACGTAAAGAAACTATCAATGCCTAGTAATGAAGACAGATATAATGCCGTCTTACAGGTTTCAAACGAAAACCCTGCGCAATCTATTGGTTTTATGGTCAACAAATTGACGTTCCAAAAAGCACGGTATACCGTGTATTAAAACAAAGTCATTACCATCCATACAAACGAACAATCTTACAAGGCTTAAATGTTGACGATTAATTAATTCTGCAGATGGTATCAAAGACAATGTCAGCAAGATGAAAATGTTCATGTGAAAATAATATGGACTGTTGAATCCAGATTTACAAATTGTGGTGTGTATAATCGCCATAATAGGCATTATTGGGCAAATTGAAAAACCCCATCTAAAGGAAGAAACATGATTGCAAGAGAGATTTGATATTAATGTTTGGTGCGGCTTATTAGATTAATGTTTGGTGCGGATTATTAGGTAAAAAACTGTTATTTTTATTTGTAGATTACACCGTTAATTTAAAAAAATTCCAGGTGACTTCACTGTTGGTTCGTTCTTTTTGAAAATAATTTAACTGGGGAAAGGTATCTTAACCTATTGAGAAATGATATCTTACCAACAATTAGGAGAGTTAGTGATAATTTAGATGAGATTGGGTACCAACAAGACGGTTATCCAGCTCACAATGCTAAGATCGTCAAAGAATTTTTGTACCAAAATTTTAATTATCGTGTCATTTGTAACAATGGACCGGTTCATTGGTGCGCTAGAAGTACTGATATAACACCCATGGTTTTTTATTTTTGGGGTACTCTGAAGAATGATGTGTAAAAATTCGATCCACCACAGAATATCAATGAATTACGAAACAGAGTCACGGAAGCTATAAATCATATTAACCAAAACACCCTCACCACAGTTTGCAGGGATGTTGAAAAAAGGTGTATAAAGTGCATTGAACAAAACTGTGGCCATATTGAATAATTTTCTATTTAGTGTATTTGTAAGTTTCTATTTGATTATTTGTTGAATTCCGTTTCTAATGGTCTTGTTTTGTGGAGTTTAAGTTCCTATTTGCTATTGCCGGATTTCGTTGTTAAACTGTTTCACATAATATTACCTAGCATTTATACCTAATTAAGTATTGTAGATTAAATCACAATATTTTTTTATCATTAATCATTACGGAAAATTATGTTAAAAGTAGAAGTCTATTGTTGGACTCCATGGCCTCTCTGTAAGGAGGGTAGGGATTGCTAACGTATCCAACATCCCATGGACACGGTACTGACGGCTTTACGCCCCCTCCGAAAAGCGGAACGTGCAGACATTCAACTTGCTCAAATACAATGTCAGAATCTCGGTTGATGTTAATATGACAGTTTGTACTGAGAAAGTGAAAGGAGAACCCTGGGATTGAACTAGTGATGGGAAAAACAGTGATTTTCTGTTAACAGTTGAAGCCGTTAACGTTATTTAATAATAACCGTTGAAAATAACGGCTTCAGTTATTTTAAACTGGATAGTCGATCGATAGTATCCTACATTCCCAAAGCTGTGACCGAGAGCGAGCACACTAGTATAAATGCATTGTATTTTTACCCCGTTATTTCACGTAGTGTATAAATCTCAAATTTTGTCGATATAAAAAGGAAACAAAGGGTTAAGAAATTATAATAAGCGTGTCGTAAATCTTTTGCCACTCTGAAGTGAAACTTTTAGAAATCAGAAAGTAGTCTTCTAATTTACTTAGATGTTTTAGGAATTATAAACTAGTCATTTCTCACAAATTTATTTTATCAGGGTCTTTACGTAAATGTCAATGCCACAGCAAGAATCAATAAATATCATTATTTATCACGCCTTGGGACGTTAGACGTTAGAACTTTTATTGCTACACAGGGAGTGATTCTAAGAACTCCATAACATAACGCAGCTAATAAAATTTCGGTAAAGAAACAGTATAAAAAATTGAGTTTGAGTTTAAAAAAAAATTGGAAGATATATAGTATTAATTGTTTATTTACTTATTTTAATATTCGTTGTTTTAAAATTAGTTTCAAAAATTTCAGAGGGCTGTAACTTGGAGGAGAAGGGGTTTCAAGAAAAACTTAATAAAAAGACACCCCTTATTTTTCGCTAAAGAATCACCCTGTATATATATATATATATATATATATATATATATATATATATATATATATATATATATATATATATATATATATATATTCATTTAATTTTTTATATTGAAATGTATATAGATATTAAAAAATTTTGTATCATTATATTTTTTTAATCAATTTGATAACTATTATCAGACAAACGAAAATGACGTGTTAACTGTTTTCTTAGGTAATGTATATAAATTTAAATAAATAAGTACTTTAATTTCACGTGAAATAACCCTATTTTGCGTTGTCTATAGTGAAAGTAATAACACGTTTTTACAGAAATTCATCTTTTCACCCAACATTTTTTATTATTAAATATTTGGCTTTACATACTAGTGGGAAACTCAACTGAAATAACAGCTTCTTAGTTTAACAGAATAACTCTGTGTAGTAGTGTCCGTATGCCGTATCCCCATCAACAACCGGTTAAAATTAACCGTTTTATTGTACCGAAAATCCTACGTTCCTAAAGCTGTTAGCGAGAGCGAGCACACAGTATAAATAACGTGTTTAGCATTCCCAATCTCAAGGCTATTCATCCCGTTAAATAGTTAAATACACAGTTGCCGATGAAAACCGATGTTTATTCATCGAAGCCGAACTAGTTGCAGTAGAACTGAAACAGACACGACTCCGAAATCTAGTTTAGTGTAAAAAGAGTTATTTTTTAAGCTGCTATTTTTATAAATCCGTAACTGGTGGTTACCGTTACGGCTCGGTAACCGTTTAGAAACAGCTGACAGTTAAATAACGACCCATCACTAGATTGAACCCAGTACCATTCGGTTCAGAGGCACACGTTCTTACCTCTGAACCACCGAGGTTTTGTTTAGTTTTAGTTAAGTTTATGGTTATATAAAAATTCACTTCCATAACGAACTTGCTGCGTCCAGACTTTTAATAAATGAAAAATGTATATATTAAAATTTAAGAGGTCACCCTATGAAGCAGCTATTTTTCAGGAATTTGCTTTTCCATCCACAAAAGTGGAAAATAACAAAACATGACCTAGTAAACATAATATGTGTTTATCTATTCAATTCCGGGTTACTGGTCGGTAAAAAAGTTGTCAACTACAGCGTTAGTTCAATTTGCATTATTTAGCGTGACTTGACAAGGTGCTTACTTACCCACACGTATGAACATACATTGATTTTCACTGTTGTTTCTTTTATAATCACGCTTCTCCTATTGTTCAAATATCATTAGTATTCTGAATAGTAGTTATTTCATCAATCACAATCAATCTTGTTTTTGGTAAACAAATGACAGCTTTGATAACTCGGTAATAACTGGTAACAGTGTGACTAAGGAAATTGATTTCGCGAACTATTTTAGTTGAACGGTTTCAATTGGATTAACAGGTTTAAGCGAAATTACATTATTAAAATTTCGTTAATAGAGCGGTAAAAGGGGGATTTTTTTTCATACGAGACTAAATGAGAGGCTCAAAAGACCCCATAATAACTTTTATAATATTTTTCAGTATCTTGTATAGTAACCGATATATTAAGCTTTACAGTAAAGATGCTTCAGCCTGTATAGATTTAAACATGTAAAAATTGAAATTGGCCCCGGAGGCGCCTAGTTCACACTCCTTTGAAGAATTGTTTTTAAAATTATTTTAAAATCGTAGTCTTCTCAGTAACGATTTTTTTCTACGAAAATGTGCGAAAAAGTATAGACTATTAAACCATAAACTCTATACCTAAGATTACTGCCAAATCATCAGAGAAGGGGTCTGCGTGAAATGAAATGTTTTTTCTTTCAAGTTTCGATGTCGGATCTTTGGTTAATCTACTGTATAAAGACTCGTCGTTGACCAACACATTCATCTTCTCCATGTACAAATCCTTGTTAATCACCACCGACACATTACCCTTGTCCGACTTCATCATCAACAGTTCACAATGCTCTCCAAGGAAGTCCCTGAAAGAAAAAAAACAATGAAATAGTAAGGGCATTGAATTTGGCTGGTTTTATCAGTCCCGGACAAGCAAAGAAGCTTTCCATGTATGATCCTATTGCGGCCAGGTTGTATGGACTGCCTAAGGTTCACAAAGAAGGTATACCACTTCGTCCAATCGTTTCCACAATTTCATCGCCCACTTCCAAACTGAATGGTTTCATAGCATCCATCTTAAGTGTGTCTTTCATGGATTATAATGAATTTGCATTCAAAAATATTCGCCGAGCAGATGAACGGTTTTCATCTAGGTGAGGGATACACGATGGTCTCTTTGGATGTTGTCTCCTCATTCACAAACATCTCACTACAGCTTACACTTCATATTATTGACGAAAACTGGGAGCTTATTGAACCAAACACAAATATTTCCAAGGAAGTTTTCATTCGAATACTAGAATTTCTTTTCAACTCAAATTACTTCCTGTTCAATGGGGTTTACTATAGACAGTCTTTTGGATGTCCAATGGGTGGTCACCTCAGCCCTGTGTCGGCAAATATAGTTATGTCATCGTTGTTGAAGTCAGCAATACCACGTCTGTCCTTTAGATTGCCTTTTATCTACTAATGCATGAATGATTTGATTCTTGCCATCCCGATTAATACTGAGGAAGAGGTGTTAAAAATTTTTAATAGTTTTGATGATCAGATCAAGTTTACTGTTGAGAGAGAGACAGATAAAAGTGTTCCTTTCCTTGCTACTAGAGTATATAGAAGTACCGACAATACCATTAAGTTGGATTGGTACAGCAAGCCTTCCAGTTCCGGAAGATACATAAATTGTATCAAAAAAATCATATCATGATAAAAAAAATGAAGAATGTTATATTGGGCATGAAGAGGCGGATTTTGGACATTGCCCACCCATCTTTCCATCATGGAGCTTTATGTTGTTTTGCAGATATGATGGTGAAGAATGGTTATGAAAGAAGTTACATGATGAAGTTACTTTTCAACGTTTCATCCGAAAATGCACCTCACTGAGGAGCTAACAGGCCTTGCCCGCCCTTACAGGATGGGAGAGACACCTCTGACCCAGGATTGAATGTGAATATGCGGTATTGCCTTACATCGGTGGATTCACTCACAGACTATTGAACCTCTTCAAAGTTTTTACAGACATCAAAGTGCCTAAATACAATGTTCTGACCAATAAAAACTGTTTCACTGATGTGGTCTACAAGTTGGACTGTAAAAACTGTTCTCTTTCTTACATAGGTGAGACCTCACAGTATGTTGGTAGGAGGATTAGCCAGCATAGGAGCGACTCCAGACTTAGACCTGACAGATGTACATTGGCACATCATGTGTCAATCTTGGGTCACAACATAGATTTTGAAAATGTAAAAATATCGCATAGGGAAAACAATTTTAAAAAACGCTCCTTTCTTGAAATGTGTCATATTCTAGAAAATGACACTATGAACTCTAATGCAGATATTCAAAATTTAAGTAACATATATAGTTATGTAATACTATTTGATAGGTCCGATGGCGCCTCTGTGCTGGCCGGTTCCATAACTTAGAATAAGAAAACAAATTATGTCTTCATCAATAGAGTAATAATAGTCTATAATCAATGATGTCTCTTGGTTTCAGTGTCACTTATATCTACGGTCGGCATTCTAACGTGAAAAAATTGGGTTAGATGTCCAAATTCTTACACGCGAATTTTTCGAAGCTTTTTAGTATTTTAACCTTTCATGACTTGCTTTGAATGTTTTTAAAGTGGAAATGTTCGCGTAGAGTTACATGTATTTTAAAGATGGTTTTTACATTACTGTGTTTTGCGTGCTTTTATGTTGTGGCCTTGCTTTTTCAATTAGTTACAGTGCTGTAAGTGTTAGTTTGTTGCATAATCTAGATGTTATGTTAATTTTTATTCCTATAAGTACTCCTGAAGATGCTTTCGATCGCAAGCGAAATATATCGAGTTGTTAGTACAGAGTGACTTTCTTTAAAGTATCGCCCTCTATTTTGGTTGTAAATGCCATTAAAAGTATATATATATATATATATATATATATATATATATATATATATATATATATATATATATATATATATATATATATATATATATATATATATATATATATAGTATTAAGTTTTCGTGACGGTAATAGTGTTATTTACTTAAAAAATTGTGGGAAAGCCGTCAGTTGCAAAATATAACTCTTTATTAAAAGCCGAGCTTTCGGAAAAATTTATTCCATTCTCAAGGCTATAACATGGAAAGGCAAAAGTTTACAATTTACTTAGGAAAGATATAAAAGTTTTAAAATACTTACATCTAACCTGAGTTTTACTATAACTAATTATGAAAATACACACATGAAAAAAAACCGTTTTTTAAATTGGACTGAAGTCAAAAAGTGCCAAACTGACATATGAAGCTAACAATTGTCTATTTGAATTTGTTTTTTGTTTTTGTCTAGGAAATATAAATAGGGGTAGTCATTTCTAAAATTATTATCTTTCTTTAAGTTTATTAAATTGTCGTTAAAATAATTTCAAATTCTTCTAAACTCATTCTTTTATTACTTAAGGTTTCACAGTGTAAAATAGAAACATCACTAAAATTTATATTGTGGCCAGTGTCGAGATTATGTTCAGACAAAGCGCAAGTTCTTTTTTGTAAACGTATATCACTTTTGTGCTGTGTTATCCTATCTTTAAGGACTCTGCTTGTTTGGCCAATGTATCTTAAACAACAATTACTACATGTAATACAATATACCACTCCAGACACTTTGGAAATTTCATCCTTACTTTTGAGTTTACTGAAAATGTTATTAATTGTTTTTGAATATCGAAATGTTATTTTAAAGTTTTAAATGAATATCGAAACGTTATTTTAAAATTTTAAATAAATATCGAAACGTTATTTTAAAATGAATATCGAAACGTTATTTTAAAATTTTAAATAAATATCGTAACGTTATTTTAAAATTTCATCAAAATAACGTTGTAATTTTCGGAGAAAAATTTTTTTTCGAAAAAAAAAACTCCAAATTTGAATAACTCAATTTCCTAAAAATGTATAAAATTAAGTTTTAGCGCGTAGTAAGGTGTTTTACAAGCCAACATATCCACAAAATTTCATTAAAATACCTTTGTAATTTTCGGAGAAAAAGATTTTTTTTTAAACAAAACTCAATATTTTCCTGGAAAACGTTATCCAAATTACTTGACTAACGAACTCATCCAAGCCATTAATTAAAGAAAGGCAGTTGCCGAATTTCATCGAAATCAGTTGCTTATTTTTTGAGTTATCGGTTGGATATATATATATATATATATATATATATATATATATATATATATATATATATATATATATATATATATATATATATATATATATATAAACATATAAAAATTGAAATTGACCCCGGATATGGATTCTAGGGGTCCTAGTTCGCGCTCATTTGAAAAAATTTTTGCAAAGTCTCTCCATCGATACCTCTTAATTAGTGAATTTTTTAAAATAAAAATTTATTAAAAAAAAGGGCTCGCCTATTTTTTCTTCGAAAATGTATTATAAAGAAACCTACTTGCTAAACGTAATAACTATTAACTACTTACCGAGTTTTCCTCTAGTTAGTTATACGTTATAGTAGTTAAAAAGTCCCTTAAAAAGTTAACCTTTAAATTTAAAATATACACTGAATTAATCACAATATCATAATTATTTTGTCCACTTATTAAGCAACCCGAAGTAGTAACCATCATAATAATAATATCTGTCTTGTTAGAACATGTAAACAACAACGAAATCATCTAATTAAAAATCAGTCCGACGCGAAGACGAAAATTACTTGGTAGTAGTAGTAGGTACACACGCTCTGCCAAAAGTCCACTACAAACTGGAAGTGTGTAATTTTATAGCGCACAACAGATTGCTTATTCGGTCGCTTTTGACGAAGATCATCAAGATTCGTCGATCATTTCGCACTGAAGTATCGCATTTCATGAGAGCGCCGAAAAATACACACCGCCGCCCGAGTGCTTTATATGGATATGGATATATATATATATATATATATATATATATATATATATATATATATATATATATATATATATATATATATATATATATATATATAACGTCTGCAACGATTAACACTACTTATTCTGATTCTGTATTCTGTATTCTGTATTAATGGCTGCCGACTCTCTGCGATCCTCGATATACTAATTTTGTTTGTTGAATGCAGGAGGTAAAAAAGTAAATAAAAATTTATTAAAATATAGCATAAGAAAAATATTATTTTTTCCACGGCAGGCGGCAGAGCGCGCGCTCGGGCGCACTTATTGAGGAGCCGCCCCTGGTTAAAATTGAGGTGTTGTGTCATTCCGCGAATTCCGTCGGAATACAAATTAGGCAGGAGTAATGCAGGGTTAAAATAATGTTTTTTAAAGTCAGATTCTAATTTAATTTATACAATTTCAATGGAACTCAGCATAGTTACTGTTTCTTGACTGTGACTTGACGAGACCACTTTGCTTGTGGTGGATAGGCAACAATAAATACATCGCTGCAACACAAAGCAAACGTTGCTTCACCATAAACGCGAAAGAGTAGATGGAATAATGAATAGCTCTGCAAACATATCATTTTATGTGCGGTTTTATCATTGACTTTAAACAAGATGACGCCAACATCATACTGTTTAAATTGTGAGCAACGACCCCATTACTCTTTGAGGAACGAAATGAATGTTTGCGTCTGTTTCAGACCCAGCACAAAAAACGAAAATAAATAGATTCTCTGTTGTCTATTCCGAGTGGGTGTTGCAAATATTTCCACACTCATGAGGGAATGTGAATGGTGGCAATCCATAACGCAACAGGGAATAAAGCTCTGGCGTTTGCTTATATCTCAGTCTTTTATTTGTTCATAAGTAAATAACATAAAAGTTCGGGACGCAGCAAGTGCGTTATAGTAGTGAATTTTCATAAGAATTGTACACTATTAGTAAGATATACTATTAAAACTAATTCTTTTAATTTAAATCGACCTTGGATATCGATTTAGCGATTATTTGAAAAAAGTTATATTTTATCTGGAGCTAAAAAATTAAAAATTGGTCTTAGATATAATATGTAAGTACTGCAAGTGTCTATAAATAAAAAAATGTGTTACAAATTTCATTAAAGTTACAAAAGTTTTTCAGACAAAAATTAATTATTTACAAAGGGAATGTACCGGTCAAATTATAAATATGACAGGTATTTCTCCTTATTGATTGTTTGGATGGTTTGGTTTTAGTCAACCCATCCAGTTTTTGCAAACAATAAACAACAAAAAAGGTTTTTTATAACAAATTTGTAGTTATCCGCGAACTACCAAGTTATTCAAAGTAATGAGTCATTTTCTCTTGTTGGCATTTCTGCGGATCGAAATCTTAATTGGCACCAACATGTCACATCAATTGCAGAAGCGGCTGCTAAGAAATTAGGTTTCCTCTACCGGGCTCGCAAATACTTTTCACCAGCTAATCTCTATACCTTATATACTTCACAAGGCAAAACCTCGAATACTGCTCCCACATCTGGGGTGCCGCTGCCGCTTCTACACTAGCTATCCTGGACTCCATTCAAAAGATAGCTATACGTCTCATCAGTGACCCTACCCTCACCCAAAGGCTGCCATCCCTTGCCGACCGACGTGCCGTTGGTGATCTCTCTCTCTCTCTTTTATAGATATCTGCACGGGCACTGCTCAGAGGAGCTTTCCTCCATAGTTCCCCCACGTGCTGCCCCCAACAGATCTACCAGGGGAACAGAGCGAATGCACCCTTTTACTGTCCAGGTCACCAGACTTAGAACATCTTGTTATGCCCGCTCTTTTGTCCCGAGGACTTCCAAGTTGTGGAATTCCTTGCCGGCACATGTTTTTCCTTCTCCTCGGAACCTCCAAACCTTCAAGTCCAGAATTAACAAGCTGCCTCTTTCCTCCTTGTCAACACCCACGGTACGATAGTATTTAGGTTGTAAGCCCTAGTGGTGTGTTGTTGAAATTCAAAAAAAAGGCTCATTATGTTATTTTTCTTTAATTTAGTACCAACGTGCGTTTACATAGGTGTTAAAGGTAAGATGCTTACTGGCAATTAGGCCATTGCTGGCCCTTTTTGCTCATCTAAACTAACCTACCCTCCACCTTGAGCTCGATCTCAACGACGACAGTGATTTGAAAAATCATCCGCCGCCGTTGAGTCTCGAACCGTCGTCCCCCGAGTCCGTATTGGAAAGTCTGAATTAACTTTCTCGCACAGCCACGGAGGCGCTTACATAGGTGTTACTATGGTTCAAGATTGAAGATTCTGGCTTAAGGGAAAATTAATTGAGCTATAGGATTTGAAATATTTTTATATAGGTATCACACCGATAACTCAAAAAAATAATGGCGCGATTTTGATTAACTTTGGTGAATGCCTTTATTTGGCACGTGGCTTGGATAGTTAGCCAGGAAAATCGGCCCAGGTTTTTTATATATAAACATATATCTATACATATACATATATACATACATACATACATATATATATATATATATATATATATATATATATATATATATATATATATATATATATATATATATATATATATATATATATATATATATATATATATATATATGTATGTATATGAGTTCCAAAATGTCTAGTTCGCACTCATCTAAAGAGATTAGTTCAAAAGTCGCTCTCCTCAGTAGCGATTTTTATACAAAAATTCGTAGAGAACAACATTGAAAGTTCAAAATTGTGATGTCGTTTTAATCAAAATGTTACTACAATTCACTAAAAAGGATTATGAAGTTATCGTATATAAACTCATTAAAAAACTAAAAGTCTGGACGCAGCAAGTACGTTATGGTAGCGAATTTTCGTAAAAATGTTTTCAATGGCAAATATGTCTTGTTTTTAAAAGGACATTTGGTTAGCAGTATAACCTATATAGTGCTAACAATGTACTATATTTCATTAAAATAGCTTTGTTGTTTCAAAAAGTGTGTACTTTTTGAAACAACAACATGTGTGTACATTTTCCGAAAAACAACTTATCAAGTTTCAGAACAAACTGGTCCGATTTTTCTGGCAAAAACACTTCTTCAAGCTATTAACGCACCTGCCAAGATATAATTATTCACAAACAGCTTTAGGAACAAAATCGAAAAAAAAATTACAAAAATTTGCAAAAACTTCTTTTATAAAAATTCACGATTTATTTTTACAGAAATTGCCTTCAGTAATGTTCCACTAAATTATAATTTTCACAAAAATTCGATACATATTTTTTATCAATAACTTTTATAACATTTATTATTAATTGCTATTATATCAAAAAAACTTACAAAAAATTATTCTACGGACACACTAAAAACATTTCTGCGAAAACTTTTCTAATTCAGCCACTATTTGAGAGCGGCCCTGTATACGGCATCTCGATTTTTCGACCAGTAATACAAACAAAAAGCTCTCTGAATGTGTCATTTCCATGTGACTGCGCTATCTATTAGTAAAAACGTCCTATCACAATTTGTGAAAAACGTGAAAAGGTGCAAAACAATTTAAATAACTTAAAAACGATGTACGGTCTCTTTTTTTACCTTACAGTTATTCATTATAAATTGATGGAAACTACAAATGTGCAATAACATAAGGGGTGTTCTATTAAAAAAAGAAAGTATGTGTCACCAACGACTTATGGACCATGCTGTGATTCTAAAAATAGGTTTATAAGATGCATTTCGAAACACCTCATATTTAACGTATATATTTTTCTCTTATCTTGTATAATAACGGATATATTGAGCTTTACCGTAGAAATGCGTCACCCTGTATATGTGCAAACAGACAAAAATTGAAACTGACCCTGTTTATGTGTTTTAGGGTTTCTAGTTCGCGCTTATTTGGAGAATTTTTTTTAAATTCATAAATCGCGGAGTTCTCAATAGCGAATTTTTTCTACGAAAATTTGCTAAAATATAGATTCACTATGTGAAAACTGGATTTTCTTCCTCTGAAGATGTTGACTTTGTCAACGAAACGATCGTAAGGTCTCTGAAATATGTGTTGTGGTGATTTGGGTGTTCTCCAAGTGTACTTAAAATATAGATTATTAAACCATAAACTCTATAGCTGAAACTACTGCCAAAGTATCAGGAAGAGGGTCTATTTGAAATGGATTTTCCGAAAATATTTTAATACATTGAAGGACAATGATCATTGATGCTGAAACTTAAGTCTTTGTAAAACACACTTATTACGATATTTTCTATACATAATTCGTATTTGTTTCAGATTCGTTGTCTGAAAATTACAAATTCTGACGTTTCAATTAGCGGCTTTGACGTTTTAAGAAGAAAAATTATAAAATTTTCAAAATATTTTTTCTGATATTTCTTTACATTTTTGCGTCAAGAAGATATAACCATTGTATGTAGTATTCAATTAGTTCGGTTAGTCACACAAATATTTTGTTCCTGTGCTGTCCTCTGATCGCCAGTGGCAGTCAAAATATTTTTCTTTAAATGCCTATAAGTTTTTTTTTATTTTAACTTAGAGATCTCAATTTTGGCATGTAGGGTAAGTTTAATAGTGTAAAGGGATATGCTAAATTTGGTTGTCATAGCTCCATTCTTAAATTTTTGTTATTGAATAATTAGTTTAGTAAAACTCACGTTATTTCCTTGAGAATGAAATACATTTTTTCCGAAAGCTCGGCATATAACAAAGAGTTTTATTTTGCAATTTTGCAACTGACGGCTTTCCCACAATTTTTTGATATATATATATATATATATATATATATATATATATATATATATATATATATATATATATATATATATATATATATATATATATATATATATATATATATATATATATATATATATACAGGATGGTCCTCCGGGAGGTCCCGCGATCGATTGCGAGAAAACTATCAAGGAAAAACCTGAAAATTGGATATTACACTAAAGTCGTTGAGGGACACAGGTTAAAAATATTTTCAAGGTGGCGGCACTTCCGGTTATACCGCAAGCAGATGTCGATTCACTTATTTTAAATGGAACACCCTATATTTTATTGCAGTTTCAATTTTCACAATAAATTATGAACACTTTTTGTAAATAATGTTCTACACCTATCATCAACCGTCGAGAAGATATTTAGACTTTAAGATAAAATTTGACATTTACGGCCAGTCATAAAGATACCGATATTTTTATAGTAAGAACATATTTCGTTACGATTTTTATAATTATCTTGAAAGATATTTCACCTCATCTATTTCCACATCGAGACTAACGATTGAGTATACAGAGTGTCCAAAAAAAAATCTTGAATTTTGCAATGAGAAATTGCAAAACTCTCTTTATTTTCAAATTGGAACCCCCTTTTTTTATAACACTATCGTGTTAAGCTCAAAAAATCACTGATACTTTGTATGTAATTACCTATACCTTATCAAACGGTTTTCATTTTATTTTGAAAAAACTCATTTCAAAGCCTGATATTTTGATAAATTTCCTACCATAAGCGTTAGCCATGGCATAATTGCCGAGTGTGTTTCTATGGAAACTTTGACAGTTTGTTGATTAACTAGCTAATAATGGCGCGGTTAAATTACACAGACAAAGATTATTTAAATTTATTTACTATATATGGAGAATGTAATAAAGTAATTTTGCGAACGTGTGATACATTTGTTGATAGGTATTCAGAAACAAAAACCGTCACGTAAAACCGTCAAACGAATAGTAGAAAATTTCAAAAACTGCGGATCTGTCAAGAAAAAGGTGCAGAGGGCTAATCCCGTTGTTGACAACGAACAAATTGAGACAGCAATTTTGGGATATTTTGCCGCATACCCTACAAAGTCAACGAGGCAAGTAGCACTGGAGTCAGGATTGTCCAAAACCTCCGTTCTGCGAATTTTACGAAAACATAAGTTCCATCCTTATGCTTGTTCAGTTGTGCAACATTTAGAGGAAACTGATTTTTCAAGAAGGATGGAGTTCTGTGAATTTATTTTAATGCGATTCCAAGAAAACGAGCTGTTTTTAGATAACATCATATGGACGGATGAAGCAAAATTTTCAAATAATGGACTTTTTAATCGTCGTAATTCTCACTATTGGAATGACACCAATGTTCATCCTTCTAGGGAAGGACATTTTCAGGAATGCTGGCAGTTTAATGTTTATTGTGCTGTAAGGAATGACGGCGTTGTTGCCCTAGAAATATACGACGATAATTTGAATGGTGAGAATTAATTCGAAATTCATAAAATACTTTGTGTCAACTCCATTTATTTATGTAGGTGAGCGTTATTTGGAAATTTTGCAAAATTTGGAAGTAACTTATTTGGACAACCTATTCATTGAATGAATATAGGCAAATATGATGGGGCCCCTCCTCATAATGGTCACCTGGTTAACAATCTTTTATAATCTCTATTTGCTGACCAATAGATTGCCAACAACGGGCCACACCTTTGGCCGCCTCGATCGCCTGACCCCTCTGTTCTCGATTTTTTTTTATATGGGGTACTATAAAAAATAAAATCTACAACACTGCAGTTTCTACTAAAGAAGATTGCATGCAGCGGGTTCGAGAATCATCTCGTGAATTGGATCCGGATTCAATAAGAAGGGCCACACATAAGGGATTGACACGTAGGTGTGAAAAGTGTCTTGACGCCAGAGATCGTCAAATTTGAACACTTAGGCCGTTAATTTTTGTTTCATTTTATTCAGTCCATGTCGTGTGTGAATTGTTTTTTTTTTAAATTGTCTATTATCTGTTTGATGGTTTTATTTAAGGTTATATGGCAAGATATCTAAAAATTGCTGTTTCAATTTGTTCGTTGTCAACAACGGGTTCAGCCCTATGCACCTTTTTCTTAACAGTTCCGCTGTTTTTGAAATTGTCTACTATTCGTTTGACGGTTTTACGTGACGGTTACTGTTTATCTGAGCGCCTCCGTGGCCGTGCGGGAAAGTCGATTCAGACTTTCCAATACGGACTCGGGGGTCGACGGTTCGAGACTCCCCGGCGGCGGATGGTTTTTCAAATCACTGTCATCGTTGAGATCGAGCTCAAGGTGGAGGGTAGGTTAGTTTAGATGAGCAAAAAGGATCAACAATGGCCTAATTGCCGGTAAGCATCTTACCTTTACCTTTTTACTGTTTATCTGGATATCTATCAGCAAATGTATCACACGTTCGCGAAATTACTTTATTACATTGTCCATAAATAGTAAATAAAATTTAAATTATCTCCGTGTGTGTAATTTAACCATGTCATTATTAGCTAGTTAATCAACAGACTGTCAAAGTTTCCATAGAAACACACTCGGCAATTATGCCATGGCTAACGCTTATGGTAGGAAATTTATCAAAATATCAGGCTTTGAAATGAGTTTTTTCAAAATAAAATGAAAACCGTTTGATTTAGATATAGGTAATTACATACAAAGTATCAGTGATTTTTTGAGCTTAACACGATAGTGTTATAAAAAAAGGGGGTTCCAATTTAAGAATCGGGAGATTTTTGCAATTTCTCATTGCAAATTTCAAGATTTTTTTTTGGACACTCTATATACTCTATCGTTAGTCTCGATGTGGAAATAGATGAAGTGAAATATCTTTCAAGATAATTCTAAAAATCGTAACGAAATATGTTCTTATTATAAAAATATCGGTATGTTTATGTCTGGCCATAAATGTCAAATTTTATCTTAAAGTCAAAATATCTTCTGGACGGTTGATGATGGGTATAAAACATTATTTACAAAAAGTGTTCAGAATTTATTGTGGAATCCGAAACTGCAATAAAATATAGGGTATTCCATTTAAAGTAAGTGAATCGACATCTACTTCCGGTATAACGGGAAGTGCGGCCATCCTGAAAATATTTTTAACCTGTGGCCCCCAATGACTTTAGTGTAATATCTAATTTTCAGGTTCTTCCTATTGATAGTTTTTCCGCAATCGATCGCGGGACCTCCCGGAGGACCACCCTGTATATATATATATATATATATATATATATATATATATATATATATATATATATATATATATATATATATATATACACAGATCTCCTCATTAGTGAATTTTTCGTTTTACGAAAAGTTCGCTAATAAATATTATTTTTTGACTAGAAGCAAAACATCCTTATTATGTTGATAGTTATATTATAACTTCTTACATTTATATCTTATTTTTGAACGGATATTTCCTTAGTTATAGTTATATATTTATTTAAATACATTTTTTAGGACTTATTTTAGTTGCATTACAATGAATTGTTTTTTTTTTAATTCTTGTGTATAGCGGTCGCCAAGCTGCTAAGCGCTTTCATAAATGATTAAAAAGATATGTATAGGTATACGTCTTTACCACATATGGTCATTGAATTAATCGCATACAACACACCACAGGTTTTTATATCGTTCAATGGTCTACTCGAAGCGTGCGTTTAATACCATCTCGTTTTATAGAAAGTAGGTCTCTAGGTCCTTACTTTAGCTTTATAAAGCTGATGGTCGCACAGCATACGATGGCACAAGTAGCTTGTTAGCCCATCCCTGTAGACCGACAAATATCAGCTTCCACTTTTCTTTATAAAGTCGCTCACTGTAAACAGAAATCCACTTCTGTCGAATTTACTCAAAGAATTTTAATTTATAAAGCAGTGGGATTTAATGGATCATAAAAAAATACGGATCCCACGTCTCTCAATAACAATGATGCTTTAATGGATGTCTGGTTTAAAAACCTCTCTCTAGTATGTATAAGAAATTTTCTCTTAGCTTTTTCATTTCTTAGAGATCAGGGTATTCGACGAGAGACCTGTAATTTGATGTCATATATATATATATATATATATATATATATATATATATATATATATATATATATATATATATATATATATATATATATATATATATATATATATTTGCATCGCTGCATATTAAGTTCAAAAGGTTTTCTTCATTAAAAGAAATTGCAGAGAAATACGTTAGGGATGCGATGAAAATTTATTTTTCATGAATTTAGTTCTGTGCCATTTTTAAAAGATTTTCTCCTGAGAAAATAGCTTATTTTGTTTCCTAATAACCTGATTTTCAATCAAAAAGTTTAATATGACGGTTAATTATTATTATTTGATGGTATGCGATCGAACAGGTTTCTTTTAATATGTAAAAGAATTTCTTCTCCGCTGACCCCGTGAGCTGGATCGAATGGCACGAAACACTTTCTTTTCCCACCAAAAAAGTCTTCATCTCGAACCTGCCGCTTGACTTGCATCCTGCATTTCTCTCTCTGTCTCTTGCACCTGTCTTTATTTCTCTTATTCTATAAAACCAGTCTGATGAAACCAGGTCAGTGTCTTTGTAGGTAATAGCCATTCATTGAACTTAGATTTCAATAAGCAGCAGGAACAAAAACTATAAAATATAACAACGGAGAAATTGGAAGTCGATGCAAGAATCTGGGTCAATGTTATTAAAACACGGATGTTTTCTAAATGTTTTATTTTGTATAAATTCTTTCATTTCTGAAGGACACATGAGAGTGTGCACGTACCTGTAACCTATAATATCTAGCAAAAGACAAATATTGATGAGGTATTTTCATAGAAAATATTATATCAGCAATTATGATTATAAAAATGTCTTGTAAAACTTGACTTTCATAACTAGTCTAATGTATTATGCAAAACACAGAAGATTAAGTCAGACTTAATATGTCATCTACGTCGTAAATATTATTAATGTTTTCATCAAATTATAATAATCATTTACATACAACTATAAAATCAATTAGTAACAATGTAACAAAACAGTAACTTAATAAAAGTACGAAAGACGTAAATTAAAATAAAAGGCCTTAAAAGTTGTAATCATAAATCTAAGAGGAGATAAATAAATTCTAAACGCATTGTTATTTTAATTAAATCTACTATTTTAACAAAACCGTGAGCTGATAAATCGGTGATTAGGATGTTGATAAGATAAACAATTATCATTATATTAGTAGTTTAAATCACACCGTCCAAAAGTCGCCGGTAGTGAGATTTAAACCTACAGAACCCACTGGTTTAAATTCTCTAGGTTTCACCTTGTCAAATAAGTTACGGTGGGATCTTCTACTATTATTATATCTAATTATTAAAATTACATAGCAGGTATGTCTTAGCCAGGCTTGCTCAATATAATAGGGGACAGTTTAAAAAGTTAGTTTGTTGTAGAAATAGACAATAGGTATTTCCTTTCAAATTTTTTAATAGAGAGGTATCGACGGTCGAAAAATTTCTCAAATCAGCAAGAAATTTGACCCCTAGAACCCAAAGCCGCTAGGTCGGCTTAACTTTTCATATGTTTATATATATATATATATATATATATATATATATATATATATATATATATATATATATATATATATATATATATAGCATTAAGTGAAGATTTGACCCTGTGATAAGCACTGATGGGTACACTTGGAGAACACAATTCACCAGATCACATGGTTTTAAAGATCTAACGATCGATTCGCTAACAAAGTTAGCTTCTGCAGAGGATGACATAGTCTAATGCAGAATATCTCATCCTCTGATAAAGCTAACCTTGTTAGCGAAACGATCGTTAGGTCCTTAAAACGATGTGCTGTGGTGAATTGCCCTCTCGAAATATATATATATATATATATATATATATATATATATATATATATATATATATATATATATATATATATCTACGTTTCCAGCCGATGACTCAACAAATAATTAACTGATTTTGATTAAACTTGGCACATGTCTTTTTTTGTTACGAGCTTGGATGAGTTTGCTATTCAGACAAATAAAAAAAAACTACTCTTACAAAAAAAAAAGGTAGCATTGCCTTGATAGAGGCTTCACAGTGTTTCTAAATTTAAGTTCTTATCTTATCAGAAAATTGAGTTATTAAAATTTTAAGCATATAATGAAAATTCGCTGCCATAACGCACTTGTGCCATATGTGCCAAATGGGAGCGTCTTTTTATGCGGCAAATAACATTTTAAGTAGAGCACTCATAGAACCTCGGTGGTTCAGGGGTAAGAACGTGTGCCTCTGAACCGAAGAGTACTGGGTTAGATCCCAGGGTACTCCTTTCACTTTTTCAGTACAAACTGTAAGATTAACATCAACCGAGGTTCTGGCATTGTATTTGAGCAAGTTGAATGTCTGCACGTTCCGCCCTTCGGAGGGGGCGTAAAGCCGTCGGTCCCGTGTCCATGCGATGTTGAGCACGTTAAAGATCCCTACCCTCCTTACAGAAAGGCAGGGGTTCGGCAAAGTTTCCAGGATAGTGAGGTGAAACTGCTCTCTGGCATCGGTGATTGGCCATAGTCGCGGAAATAAGCCGACGTTAAAGAAACAAAACACACACAAGATGAGCACTCTAATGCGCAATTCCAAGGAGTAGTCCGCTTTCAAAGTTTAAATATTTGAATACTATCTAAAGTGGATTTTCTTCCAAGATCACAGGAAATACCTCATTGTTCCAGAAATTTCGGGAGTCAACCAAATCAGCCAGAATTACGAATGGTATCATGTTCAGACAAAGTTGGTTCCTCTAAGCATAGAATAAAATTGTAAAGGGAATTTAAGGCTCAGAGAGGCAAGAAATCATCTATGCAAAAACTAAAATATATATATACTCTTAACGTTTAACTTAGCTCGCCGAGAAAGAAATTTCTCCATCTAAAAATTACATGAGTTAGGTTTAACGGATTCCACTTCTTGTTATGGAAATTGTAAATGAGTCTTTGACGTTACGTAAATCAGTATTGTATTTTGTATTTTCGGTTTAAGTTCCAGTGTCCATTTTTGAAAGATAATATTTTCTACTAAGTACTTGGTTACCAATTTGCACATACACACACAGACAAATATATATATATATATATATATATATATATATATATATATATATATATATATATATATATATATATATATGGCTACTTAGGTTTGCTGTTAATATCTAGGTTTTAGTATTTTGTAGTGATACTTGTTATCTTTTATATATTTTCACAAGGAAATAATATTTTTAGATGTAGGTGAAAGATATAAGAGAATTTACCTTGTTTTAGAAAAAAAAATCAAAACTCTAAGGTCGGAAGCTCCACATTAACGAAAGATACGAGCCAAATAGTACAGTTTAAATTTAAATTCAGCCCTTTATTTTTTAATACAGCTTTATGTTTTAAAGAAAACTAAGCAATAACGGCGTATAAAAAAGTCATAAAAATATTATCTACATTTATATATATATATATATATATATATATATATATATATATATATATATATATATATATATATATACTAAAAAAAGAAACGGAATATGACAGACTGATCTATAAGATTTAGTAAACTTATTGTCAGAAGAAGATTTTCAAGTTAGCTTCAGGGTGAAGTATTAGTATCTTTATGTATGTTTTTAGATTTGTTATTCAGTAACCAAAATTTTTTTTTAAGACAATTGCATAGTAGTATTATAACGCAAGCCTAACAACATAAAATTCACAATACTATTAAAATTGTGGGTAAGTAAAGCCATTAAAGTGGAATTGCTTTGGTTGTCACTTTTCAGCCATCAGCTAGGTTTTGGCGTTTCATTAAGAACGAGTCATTTTAAGTTATTACTGCCAAAATGCTGTGCACGAATTCGAACACACTATTCATCTTCAAATAATAAAAAAAGTACTTTTTTTAAGCAAAGCAAATATCAGATCAAACAGAAACGTGAGTGGTCTTGAGAAAACTACGTGGTCAACTCCAAGACACAATCCACCTGGAGCATTAAAACTTCATCGAAGTATTTGTTACTTTCTGGAATATTGGCTAAAACTGGTTCATTAGAAATAAAGGCATGAATCTTATACTGGGAAAATACTAGATAAACTACCTATAAACCATTAAATAATTGTTGTTTTGTGGGAGAGATCTGTTATAATAAATATACCTAGAGCGAATAAATACAATAAATATTACTTCCTAAAAATGACTTGAGCTCTTGTTAATCTTATATAACTTATTTCAGGCCTCATCTGGTTTGGTATTCCCCCCACCCGTTGTATGCCATATCAGCAGCTTCTCTCTTCTTCCTGTATTCGTGGCCATGACCATGAGCAGCGTGAATGACTGTATGGCCTGAGTCATCGTGACCAGAATGGACTAGTTTTTTGAGGCCGATGATGGTGGAAAGGGCTAAAGCTAGAGCAGAAACCATGAGTGCTTTCCAGGCGAGGAGACCTACACCTCCGATACCTAGTGCAGCAAGCATCTTGCCCATCATAAGGCCGAGGAGCATTATCCCACCGCCTCCTCCGCCTCCTTTACCGCCACCTCCGCCTCCTCCGCCTCTTCCACGAGGACTGCCTGTAAAAGAAGCGATAAAAAATTATCACATGATTAGATATTGTTACATGCATAAAAAAGTAAAGTGAGCAAAAAGAAAATTAAATGCAATCTTATTGATGTGGTAATTACAAAAATAATATTAGTTTCAGAATGTTTGCTTAAAAATCAGAAGTTGTCGCTTTGCTACAATGACGTTATTAGAATAAAATCTCGGGACGCAGCAAGTGCGTTATGGTAGCGAATGTTCATAAAACTATTTATTAATAGGAATAATGTGTGTTTTTTAAGAAAGCAGGCATCAAATTTGGTTACCAGTATAATCTATATAGTAAAAACAATGTGCCATGTTTCATCAAAATAACTTTATTGTTTGAAAATGTAAAAAAAAATCCGAAAGTAAACTTAAAGTGTTCCCGAAAAAACTCGTTTTTTGCTCAACCTTATAGGTTAATAGCAAATTGAGCTATTCAAATATTAAGCATTTGATCAAAATTCGCTACCATAACGCACTTACTGCGTCCAGAATTTTTGTTCTTACAAACATGCATTATATTTCGATGGAAAATGCAAAAATGCAATGACATAAGGCGTGTTTGATTAAAAAAAAAAAAAAGAAAATTTGTATCACCAACGACTTATGGGCCAGCCTGTGATCGTAGAAATAATTCTTTAAGATGTAGTTTAAGACACCATATAATTAATATATACAATTTTCTTTCATATCTGGTATAATAACAGATATATTGAGCTTTATTGATTTTTTTACGAAAATTCTACAAAAATTATATACTATTAACGATAAACTCTGTAGCTAAGACTACTGCCAAGCGTCAGAGAAAGGGTCTATTTGAAATGAATTTTCTGGAAACATTTTATTAAAATGAAGGACAATGACGGTTGAAACTAAGACTTCAGGGTTTGTAAAACATTCTTCTTGAGACATTTTATTTTCATAGCCCGTATTAGATTCAAGTTCTTATCCTAAATGTTGCCAATTTTGACGTTTAAATCGCAACTTTGACGTTTTGTGAAAAACCCCAATTTATTTTTGTTTAAATGCCTATAACTTTTTTGTCTTTTGACCTACAGAGCTAAATTTTGGTAGCTAACTTTCTTATAATGATATAAACCCGCGTATAAAATTTGGTTGCCCTTACTTTGTTAATTTTGGAGATATAAATTTTTTTCTAAAGGAAACACAAAATTTTCCGGGAAAACCTCGTCGGATTTTCCTGGATAACGAACATATCCAAGCCACTTGCAAAAGGAAGGTACTCACCAATTTTGACGCTTAAAATCGCGATTTTGACGTTTTGAGGAGAACCCAAATTTATTTTTTTTGAATGCCTGTAACTTTTTTGTCATTCAACCTACGGAGCTAAATTTTGGTAGGTAACTTTCCTCTAATGATATCAACCCGCGTGTGAAATTTGGTTGCCCTTACTTTGTGAATTTTGGAGATATAAATTTTTTTCGATTTTTTTCGAAAGGAAACACAAAATTTTTCGGGAAAACCTCGGCGGATTTTCCTGGATAACGAACTTATCCAAGCGACTTGCAAAAGGAAGGTATGTGCCAAATTTTATCAAAATCCGTCCATTATTTTTTAAGTTATAGGTGTGACACATAAATATATATATATATATATATATATATATATATATATATATATATATATATATATATATATATATATATATATATATATATATATATATATATATATATATATATATATATATATATATATATATATATATATATATATATATATATATATATATATATAAACATATAAAGTCTGAAACTGACCTCGGATTTGGGTTCCGGGGGGCCTAATTAGCGCTCATTTGAAGAAATTTTTTCAAAATTCGAAAGTCGAGATCTCCTCATTAGTGAATTTTTTTTAAGAAAATTCACTAAAAACAAAAATTTTCCAAGCATTTTTAAAAATATTTCCTGACCTTATAGATAATTTTCGTCTGTCTGTAATATTTCGCGGCTGTGTCGTTTCTTGACCTTCAGTGCGACCAAACATTTTTCTTTAAATACTTATAGCCTTTTAGCGAAATTTCGTAAAAATAATTACTTTTGGCGAGATCGTGACTTTTCAATTTGTTAAAAAATTTACAAATGATCGGAACTAGGACCTCTAGAACCCATTTTCGTGGTCAGTTTCAATTAATATAAACACTCTGAATGAAGATGCAAAAATACACGGAGTCACAACAGGCAACCAGAGCACCTGGAAATAAAATATCTCCACTAGAGTCTACCTGAGCACCATGGTCGGTTGTCTGAACACTAGTCACTTTGGGGCTTCCATTTTCCCCCAACCTTTTGAAAACCTCAAAGTAAAGTGGTGGCGCTCGAGACAAATCCTCTTTTCCGATCAAAACACTGGCCCGCACTCCACCCTTCGGAAGTAGACGGTTACACTTAATCACATATTTTTAAGCATTTATTACAATCTATTTGTATGTAGTTTTTGACGATTCGATCTGTTGTATATTGACAGCAAAGATGTAATAAAGATCTATATATCTTTCTATTCATCTATTCATTTATACAGCGTGTCCCACGAAGCATGTGCCAGCAAAAGTCTAGATTAGGCGACATTAAAACCTATCGATTTAACCCCCATATATGTTATACGATTCTTTGTAGTTTTCGAGATATGATTTTTTTTCTTTTATTTTCAGATTTTGTTACATTGCTGACGGCTTTAGTTAAAACTTTTTCTAAGTGGTGTCTCCTTAAGTTGTTATTTATCAGTATAATTGCCGGAATGTGTATTCGCCTATAGAAATACAATAAACACAAGTTCTAGCTCCCAGTAGCTAACAATTTGATCACAAGTTTAATTTTTTTTTAAAGGAATTTACACTGGACTTCAACTTGAAAAATAAAATACTTACACCGGGGTGAACGACTTGTAAATCAGTTTAAAGCGTTAGTAGTTCCTTAGCTGTCAAAATAATGCAAAAGATTAGTATCTACTGAATATTTTTTCCGTGAAATGAGGTCAAAAAAGACACAGTCACAATTATTTCGTGTTTAATTCGAATATAAATAAGAATTACATTTAACAGGGATAACTCTAGTAAATTAAACCAGACTTTGAGTGTCGACAGGCTGATAATTAGGCGAACGATACTGAGGGTACCTCAGCGGGAGACAGGTAGTGTTAAAAAGAGAAAAATTTTGGACGCAGCAAGGGCGATATGGTAGTGAATTTTCATTAAAAAAATTCTAATAGCATATATATCTTTTTTTAAAAGAAAGCTGGCCACAAATTTGGTCACCAGTATAACCTGTATAGAAAAGCAATGAACCATATTTCGTCAAAATAACTTTATTGTTTGAAAATGTACAAAAATCTTCCTAAAATAAACTTAAAATATTCCTGAAAAACAGTTTTCTGTCCAACGAACCTTAGGTTAAAGCAAATTAACCTATCAAAAAACATTTTATCAAAAATCGCCACTATAACGCACTTGCTTAGTTCCGGATTTGTTTTCTTACAAACATGCATTATATTTCGATGGAAAATGCAATAATATAAGACGTGTTCGATTAAGAAAAAAATTGTATCACCAGTGACTTTGGGCCTTCCTGTGATTGTAAAAATTATGTTATAAGATGCAGCTCCAGACATCGTATATTTAACGTATACAATTTTTTCCTCGTATCTGGTGTAATAATGGATATATTGAGCTTTACCCCAGAAATGCTCCACCTGTATATATGAAAACAGATAAAAACTGAAACTAACCCGGATATGGGTTCTATACGGCCTAGTTCGCGCTCATTTGAAGAAATCTTTCCAAATTCAAGTCACTAAAATTATATCCAGCTCTATGTGTAAATCTGTGATGGCCAAAAATAAAGATTAATGTAAGAAGAAGATCATGTCTATATTTCTATTACACATGTCAGAAAAGAAAATATTTATTTAACGAGCGTCTCACGACAGTAAACCTCGGTTACGTTGATCATGTGCACTTCGCAGAATATTTTATGTAACGAAATAAAAGACCTCCCTGACGTGATGCTTACACACAATACTCCCAACTGACCTTCCTGACCTACCCTCACATCAGCTTGCCTATTCAATAGCTAAAAGAAGGAAAAGGGGGAAGAAAAAGTACATTATGCTCATATGAATGGCAGGGTAGATTTTTCTTCCCATTTTAGCTTTTAATTAGGCAAACTGATGTCAGGGCAGGTCAGTTGGGAGGATTGTGTGTAAACAGCACGTTAGGGAGGTCTTTTATTTCGTTAGTTAAAGTATTCTGTGCAACCAAGTTCTTACTGTCACGAGACGCTCGTTATATTTACATGTCACTTTTAAAGTAGATCTGACATTTGTCATCGTAATTTGTCACATGAAGTGTTGCCATAGACTATTATGGACTATTGTATTACGCCTTATAAGGATCTTGTTTTGTTGGAGAACAAAAGTTTATTTTACTGTTTTAATATTTGTCGGCCCCTTAACCTGAAATGGTTTTTTTTTTCTTTAAGATTACATCAGTTGAGTTTATCATAAAAAAATATTTCGTCTTGTGTCCTCATTTGGCCTCCAGAGTAACCGATTTTTTTGCATTAAACGCCTATACTTTTTTCTTTTAACTTAGAAATCTAAATTTCGTTACATAGTTTAGCTTGAACGATATAAACCCGCGTAACAAAGTTTAATACTAACGCTTTGTTATTTTCGGGGATATAAAAACTTTCTCAAAGAAAACACAAAATTTTTCGGGAAAAACTGGTCCGATTTTCTTGGCTAACGAACTCTTCAAGCCATTTGCAAAAGGGAGGTAACCACCAAATTTTATCAAAATCATTCAGGGGGCCTAGTTCGCGCTCATTTGAAGAAATATTTTAAATATTCGAAAGTCTCGATCTCCTCATTAGTAAATTTTTAAAAGAAAATTTACTTAAAAGTAAAAGTGATAAAAGCGAGGCGTACGTATCCGTCAGTTTGACAATTCAAACTTGTGATCAAATTGTGAGCTTTTAGCAGTTAGAATTTGGGTTTCTTGTTTTTTTTTTAACAGGCGAGTACACATTCACAGTACACATAATGATTTAAAAAAAAACTCGAAGAGACATCGCTTAGAAAAAGTTTTAACTAAGATCGTCAACAATGTTACAAAATCCGAAAATAAAAGAAAAAAGTCTGGATGCTGCGAGTGGTATTGAATTTTTCATATAAATGATCTGACACCAAATATTTTTTTATAACTTTTTTTTCTTGTAACATCGAAATCTAAAGTTTTCTGTATAGTTTACTTTTTATATTGTATAACTACCTACCAAATATGCATAAGGAAGGTACGTGTCAAATTTCGGCACATTATTTTGTAAGTTATCTGTGTGATACTTATATATATATATATATATATATATATATATATATATATATATATATATATATATATATATATATATATGTGTGAGCATATAAGAATTGAAACTGACCCCGGATATGGGTTCTAGGGTTCCTAGTTCGCGCAAAAATGTTTTCAAAATTCAAAAGTCGGGATCTCCCCATTAGTAAATGTTTTAACCGACTTCAAAAAAAGGAGGAGGTTCTCAATTCGATTCCGATTTTGATGATTCTTTTTTTACTTGAAAGCTGGTGCTTCTCATGTGATCCCATATAAATTTGATCAAGATCCGACCAGTAGTTTTTGAGTTATCCTTAATGAAGTCGGTTTTCTTTTTTTTTAATTTTTACTTGTTCTACGAAAATTCACTAAAAATCATATCTCGAAGACTAGAAAGAATCGCATAACATACATGAGGGTTAAATCGATAGGTATGGGTATTAGTGTCCCCTAACCCCAGACTTTCGCAGGTACACCTTTCGTGGGATACCTGTATATCTATAATAGTAATTAGGTATACTAAGGTATATCAATTTTATTTCAACTGTATATAAATCCTAATATATCACATTGAAGGCAAAAATAACAAGTTGCTCAACTTTTTTTTTCCTTGTATAACCCACATTTATTGTTTCCTTTAGTTCAGTTCTCTATAATAGAACTTAAAAAAAACTATTCGGAGATACAACGCAACACACATTGCACGTTTTTTATAAAGGATTGTAGAATCCGAAGATCGCAGGATGACACAACAACTGTCGCCATCTAGTAACAAATCTCGTAATAAAGAAACAGATGTTGAAGAGGTACCGTAATACAAGAACGGTGAAACCGCCACGCACATTGTAGACAAACCATAGAAAACCGGATACGGAAAGTGAAATTGAACGTAAAATTTAACTTATGGTCGGCTTTATATCTTACCTTACAATCATGATACAAGGCAAAGAGATAAATGTGGATTTACGTTTTCGATATCCATTTACCTTTCCTTTGACTTTTATATCTTATTTATTGTGTTATTTTTTAGATTAGGTATTTATTATCCTGTGTAATAGGGTTATCTCCTAAAAATATAACCTACTTTATTGATGTAGTATAGATATCATAAGATGATATGGAGTAGATTCGAATTCAGGAACTAAAATCTGGATTAGAGAAAAATCTCCAAAATGCCTTTGTATCTATTTTATGCGACAACCCTAACAAAATTGACTAGAAATATATTCGGGACGCAGCAAGTGCGTTAGGGTAGCGAATTGTTATTAAATACTTCAAATTTGATTAACTCAATTTGCTATTAACCTATAAAGCTTTAGTTCTTGCATATAGTAGGGTCCTTACCTACCAAATTTTATTAAAATAACTTTGTTGTTTTTTGAGATACAAATTTACAAATTTTTCTTCAGAAAACATTCTTTTTAGCAAAAATTTTCCCCGGTCTTACCAAAATGAAGATATCGGCCAAATTTTGTTCAGATCATTTTAGTATATTTTAAGTTATCGCTCGGATACATATATATATATATATATATATATATATATATATATATATATATATATATATATATATATATATATATATATATATATATATATATATATATATATATATATATATATATATATATATATATATATATATATATATATATATATATATATATATATATATATATATATATATATATATATATATATATATATATATATATATATATATATGTATTCAGTCATTTTAAATGGAAACACAACTGTAACTTTTGTATTTATTATTCGATTTTGATGACCAACGGATCAAAAGATATAAGATAGAAAACTGTATTAATGCTGTGAAAATTGTTCTGTATGTCAAAAGATATAAGATAGAAAACTGTATTAATGCTGTGAAAATTGTTCTGTATGTCACCTGAACAGGATCTACTAATGCAGTTTTTCTATGTCAAAAAATGGGGGAAAGGTTTAGGGCCGTATCTAGGGAAAAAAATTGTACGCCACAGCATTTGACATCTCTCAAAATAGATATGTGCCAAATTTCATCAAAAATATAAATTATTAACCATTTCAGAAAGGTTTATTTGCGTGACCCTTATCATGTGGAAACACCCCTGTAACGCGATTTTTTTAACGAGATCTCAAAAGAAGAAAAATGAAGAAGTCTATAGATCCTGTGAAAATTGTTTCCTATGCCATTCGATCACGGCCTACTAAAACTATTTTCATATGTCAAAATTTTAAAAAACGTTTATGGAAAAAAAGTACTCCACTGGATTCGCCATTCTTCAAAACTGTTACCTACCAATTTCATAAAAAAATAACTATTATGAGGGAACTATGAAAGTCAACAATAGCATCTCAAAAGTTTTACTAGGCCGTGATCGAATGGAATAGGAAGCAATTTTCTCCGTATCTATAGACTTATTTATTTTCTATCTTTTGAGATATAGTTAAAGAAATCGCTTTATAAATGCAAAACTTACGGGGGTGTTTTAATATACAAGGGTCACACAAATAAACTTCTCTGAAATGGTTAATAATTCTTCTTTTTTTTGGTGAGATTTGATCTATATATATATATATATATATATATATATATATATATATATATATATATATATATATATATATATATATATATATATATAAGAGTGAAGAGAGGAGTAACAGTCGTTACACGTTAGCGTGCTAATATTTGTATACTTTTTAAGGGTGGTCACGACCAAAAATTGAGGGCTATATTTTAATGAAAGTCACTCTGTACTAAGTACTTGATATATTTCGTCTGAGTCCCAAGCATCATCAGGAGTATGCATATCATTATTTCAGTACTCCTGATGATGCTTGAAACTCAGGCGAAATATATCGAGTACTTAGTTACTTTTTTTTAAACCTCAAAATGGCCCTAGCCCTTCTTTCCATTTTTGGACCTACAAAAACTGCATTAGTAAACCTTGGTCAGATGACGTAGTGAATAATTTTCACAGCATTAATAGAGTTTTTTATATTATATCTTTTGATGGTTCGCTCATCAAAATCGAGTTATAAATGCAAAAGTTACAGGGGTGTTTCGATATTTGAATATCAAATGGGCCACACTATATATATATATATATATATATATATATATATATATATATATATATATATATATATATATATATATATATATATATATAAACACATCAAAATTGAAATGGAATTTGGTTTCGGGTTCTAGTGGCCCGAATTCACGCTACTTAGAAAAAATGTTTGCAAAATCTCACCATCTATTAGCGAATTTTTTAAATAAAGGCTCGCTAAAATTAATATAGTATAGTTACGAATCTTACATTGTAGTAACTAATCGCCCAAAATCAAAGTTAAAGTTCTGACGTAGTAAGATGATCATGGTAGTAAAAAAGTTACCACTTATGAGAATTTCAGACGCAGAAAATCAGTTATGGAGCGCACGTTCATAAGAATGGTTCTTACAAAAAAAATGTTGGTTGGATAATTAATATAAGTTGAAATAAATAATAATATAAAGATTGTAGGTAAAACGTATACTGGGTTGACACTTGAAAACGAAACAGACGTGTTTTAGGGCACTTATTTTATTTTGTTAAAAATCGCTTAAACACAACAACTAGGAGCCCTAGAACCTATATTTGGGGTCAGTTTCAATATATATATATATATATATATATATATATATATATATATATATATATATATATATATATATATATATATATATATATATATATATAATATATGATATATATATATATATATATAATATATGATATATATATATATATATATATATATATATATATATATATATATATATATATATATATATATATATATATATATATATATATATATATATATATATATATATATATAGGTATCGAACAGATAACTCAAAAAGTAATTAACCGATTTTTATTAAACTTGGCAAGTGCCTTTCTTTTGTTAATAGCTTGGACGAGTTTGTTATCCAGAAAAATCGAACAAGGTTTTCGGGAAAAATTTTTAGTTTCCTTTCGAGAAAAAAATTATCTCCGAAAATTACAAAGCTCTTTTAATGAAATTTTGTCTATGTGTTCCCTTGGGACGACGTACCAAAAATTGACTTTCTGTATTTATAAAAGCTTGAGTTATTTAAATTTGAAGCATATAATAAAAATTCGCTACCCGAAATTTTTCTTCATTGGTGAAAGGCATTTCTAACAAAAATGTGCTTGGGCTAATCTGTATAAAAAATGACTTATCCTAATTTGAAGCATTTAATGAAAATTCACTAGCAGAACGCACTTGCTGCGTCCAGAACTTTTAATTATATTTGCTTCTTGATCAAAACATAACATAGCAAGGAATTTCTCAGGAATTAAATTTTATTCTGTCTGATGATGCTGTGAAGTCACAGAGAAGAAAACCAACATCTGTGAGACGAGAGAAGAACTCGCGGTATCAGTATGGAACGATTACACCAGCTGAGGGCAACAACAACAAATGAATCCAAAAATATATTCTGATTGTGGATAAAAATATTGCTGAAAGAATTAGGTCATTTTTGTCAGTAAAAATGAGTCACAGTAGACTTTGAAATTTATAATTCCATTTCAACGTTTGGTCGCTTAGTAGACTGCCACCGGATTTATTTCAAAATAAGTTCTGTTTGAATGAAAATTTGTTGTTTGCAATAAATTTGATAGTGATGGTTCTGTCCTTAATGGATCTCTCTCTCTCTCTCTTATATATATATATATATATATATATATATATATATATATATATATATATATATATATATATATATATATATATATATATATATATATATATATATGTATGTATATCTTTTGTTATGTGTAAAAAATCCAAGACCTGTCAGATGTTTCACTTTCTCTCTGTGTTTATGAGCAGGGAGTTTTCCTTATACTTTCAGCTTTCGGCTCCTGAAGATTCACAAAAAATGTGCGAAACTCAGAGCATGTTTCAGAAGAAGACTTGCATTATTCACTGCCCGCAAATTTCTTGCGGTCGATATCCTTTACTGGGACTCTAAATTTTTGGTATATGTATATATATATATTTATATATAGTTATGTATGTATACAAAATTTTGTAGAAGGAAACGAACTTTTAAAGACAGCAAATAGAAATTGCTGTTGAATTATTATCTGTAAAGGCTATGTTATATAAAGTTGTTTAACCTTTTTTATGTATGTATATATATATATATATATATATATATATATATATATATATATAACATTTTTTCTTTCATGTACTATCAAACTACTTTCTTATCCAACTGGACCTTTTTTAAATCACTACGCTATTGACTGTCGACTTCATTGTAACCCTGAACGATTCACTAAATACAAAGCTGAAGAAAACTAATCGTCTTGTTAAACAGAGAATAGGAAGTGAAAGTAGAGATGCTGAAATCCGTCAGGTGAAAACAATAGATCTTGGAGAGTCGAAAACTTGTTCTGCTTGTCTAAACAATGTGGAATGTATAATTCAGATGCGTAACGCGTCTCAACAGAAAGCTCTCATTAGCGAATTATTTCTTAAAGAACATCCACTTATAAAAAGGTATTGATTGTGGGACTTAAAAAATTTCATGCAATGAGCGCGTTTCAGTTTATATATATATATATATATATATATATATATATATATATATATATATATATATATATATATATATATATATATATATATATATATAATTTATTTACTGATAATATACAGTCTGACTTTTAACAAACAATACAACAACAATATTAACATTGACATTTTTTTCCCACAATCAGCAAATAATAATAAACCGACAAGTCAGAGACTGTGTGTCGGTAAACTTTAACATACATTTGCCTACCTTGTAGGTGAGTGAACAGAAATGTGTCCCTAACTAAACTCACATAGTAAACAAAAGAGGATTACCACCACATACACCCACACACTGATATATACCTACATACATTCGCAATCCTATACACCCGCATACTCTCTCTTTTTCTCTCTTAAGCACACACACACACACATGCACACAAATTTTGCAAATTCTTCTATTACAATTTCCAAACCAAGTCAATGGCTTTTCAAATCGACACTCGACAATATACAGTCTGATTTTTTAACAACAAATAACAATATCAACATTGACATTTTTTCGACAGTTATCCGTTTCCCCCTTTTTTCTACGCAATCAGCAAATAATGACAAACCGACAGAGTCAGAGACTGTGCGTCGGCAAACTTCAGCATAGATTTGCCCACCTTGTAGGTGATTGAACAGAAATGTGTCTCGAAACCAAACTCTCATGGTGAACAAAAGGAAATTACCACCACATCCACCCACACAGAGGGCTACCTACACACATTCGAAATCCTGTACACCCGCATACTCTCTCTCTCTCTCTCTCTCTCTCTTTCTCTTAAACACACACACACACACACGCACGCACATATTTTACAAATCCTCCCATTTCAATTACTATACCAAATCAGCGGTTTTTCAGATCGACAAGACTTCGCACTAATTTTCGCGGTACTCTAAGGAGCCAAGTTTTTACCCTGCTTCTGAAAACGAACTCCGATCTTCATTTTTTTATTTCTAGTGGTAGTATGTTGTACAACCTTGGCATAATAAAGTTATAATACCGCTGTCCCACCGTCTTACGCACTCTAGGAACCTTCATATACTGTATCCACAATATCAAATTCACCCTTGTGCTTATATATATATATATATATATATATATATATATATATATATATATATATATATATATATATATATATATATATATATATATATATATATATAGCAGGAGATTTATAACCTTGTCACAAAATCACAAAAATTCACCGCCAAATTAATAAATAAAGCTACCTACACTCTTACGGATCATGTCAACAAATAAACGCAGTTTAGGTGAAACGCGGTAAGTATTTTGAATATGCAAAAAAGTTCATTAGAGTCAGCTGTAACAGATTGTACAGACGGAAGAAGTTTAAAAGCATTTTGTGACGTCACTTCATATCATAGTAGAAAAGGTCGCACAAACAAAACGAAAACTGTCGAGTTCGAGGCAAAATACGGTCTTATATTACGTAGACAGGAACATTTTGATAAAAGAACTCAGAAAAAACAACATAGTTTCACACTATATATATATATATATATATATATATATATATATATATATATATATATATATATATATATATAATATATATATATATATATATATATATATATATATATATATATTTATCAAAAAATTGTGGGAAAGCCGTCAGTTGCAAAATAAAACTCTTTATTATATGCCAAGCTTTCGGAAAAAATTTTATTCCATTCTCAAGGCTACAACATGGAAAGAAAAAAGTTTACAATTTCATGGGAAAAATATAAAAGTTTAAAATACTTACAAATAACGTGAGTTTTATTAAACTAATTATTCAATAAGAAACATGAAAAAAACCTTTTAATAAATTTGAGTAAAGTCGAAAAGTGCCAAACTGACATATAAAGCTAACTATTGTCTAATTGAATTTGTTTTTTGTTTTTGTCTAGGAAATATAAATAGGGGTAGTGATTTCTAAAATTATTATCTTTCTTTAAGTTTATTAAATTGTCGTTAAAAGTAATTTCAAATTCTTCTAAACACATTCTTTTATTACTGAAGGTTTCACAGTGTAAAATAATTGAATAATTAGTTTAGTAAAACTCACGTTATTTGTAAGTATTTTAAACTTTTATGTTTTTCCCATGATATTGTAAACTTTTTTCTTTCCATGTTGTAGCCTTGAGAATGGAATAAATTTTTTTCCGAAAGCTCGGCATATAATAAAGAGTTTTATTTTGCAACTGACGGCTTTCTACCAATTTGTTGACATATATATATATATATATATATATATATATATATATATATATATATATATATATATATATATATATATATATATATATATAATAGTTACTCGCTTATAACGCTGTCTAATTTTTTCGACAGCACCAAATGCCACAGCTCGTTCTGATGCCTCTTTCAACGCTGTTGCGGTAAATCTTTTGTTCGGAAATTTTTCTCTTGTTATACTTGGTTCTCGGGTTGAACCGCGTCCAGAATTTATTAAAACCCGACGTTCGGCTCTTGTTTTGGAGCCATTTTCAAGAGATAAAGGAAATATGTAAGGACATTAACTCTAAGGCCTCAATCTGCCCACTCCTTAAAGCGGTGGATAAAGGTGGGTTGGGTTGTTGTAGCTCGAATACGGGGCCTCAATCTGCCTGCTTCCCAAATCTCGCCGGAGATCGTCTCAGTGTGTTTAACCCTAGGCCTAGAAGAAATCTGGCCTAGGGTTCCGTAATCGAGCTACAACAACCCAACCCACCTTTGTCCACCGGTCCAATGAGTAGGCAGATTAAGGCCTTAGAGTTCATGTCCTTACATGTTTTCTTTACCTCTAGAAAATGGCTCCAGAACAGGAGCCGAGACGTCGAGTTTTAATATATTCTGAACACGGTTCAACCCGAGAACCAAGTATATTTTACATTAGAGACCGCGGAAATCTTTCGGAATATATATATATATATATATATATATATATATATATATATATATATATATATATATATATATATATATATATATATGCGGCGGTTAGCGTATGTGTCTTTTATGATTTTGTGGCGGTTCTAGCCTTCGACGCACACACAGTGCAACATAAAGAAAGCTGAGAGAGCAAAAACAAGGACTCCCCAGGCTAATACCACCGCGGAGGTTGAATTACGAGCCTTGCTAGCCACCATCACTCAAGTTTTGCATGGAGCTAGGCTATGAAATCTTAGATGCTGAAGCAGTTGTCAACAAATGATACCTAAACCGGTGTCGTTGGTACCACGCTCCAACAAGTCGGCCTCAAAGCAGGCATTACCATAACATTCAGTGGAAAAAGCGCAAAGGGCCTTCTCTATGTTTGTGGCAGTTCTAGACTTTTACGCAACATAAATTCCACAAAAAGAAAACTGTGGGAAGAAAATAACGAGAAGAGACAACTAGTACCCTGGCTAATTTAACGACGGGAACAAATTTTTCAAAAGTTCCCCTCAAGAGCGAATGTTCTTCACGAAAGTTCGCTAGTAATGAAAGCTGCAATGAAATGACAGTACTGTTTTCAAAATCAATTATGAAAATGGTTTGCTAACCCGAAGCTAGTTTAAAAAAATATTTTGCTTAATTAGCTTCTGCAACCAAATTCTGCGGTGTTAATTGTTTTTATGTAATTTTATTCAAATGTGAACAACTCAAAGGACACTACGGTATCAGATATGTGAACTGGTAGCAAAACACGTTAAAACGCCGACAATTGTTAAAAATAGTTTATTATTAGTCTGCTCTCTCATCGCCATTGGATAGAGTCAAACCAAAGTTATTATGTAAAAGTAAAAGTATATACCTTGTTCATAGCTATTTACACCAGACATAGCATCCTTAAAGGCACGGCCGAATCCAGCACCTGGCATAAGCTCCGTAAGCCGTATCCTCATCTCGTGATTCTGTAGGTAGTTCTCGACGGCACCGAAAACGGTACCATCATCTCCAAGTGCCCTTGCGTCATTTTCACTTCTTGTACTCACTAAATGAACCCCATCACTAATTTTAAGGTCCTCCGGCTGAGAGTTGATAAACTTCCTGACGACCTTGCCTAACATCTGAAGGCCATGCTGAATGTCTGGACCTTCCTTGGAGCCATGCACAGATAAAACCACTGATAAGAGTCCTGCTAATGCCAGGAGCCTCTTCATTTTGTCAACGACACTCAATCAATGGCAAGACGACTATTAGATACTCTCTTTATATATTAAAGTGTAAAAGAGAAAAAAGCCGTAACAAGTTTCATTATCAAAGCTCAATGGAGCAAGTATGAACGCTTTAGGAGATAATACAAATAAATAATTAGATCGCAGATCTGACCTGGTTTGTCTGCAAAAGCCGCAAATGTACGCGTTAGAAGTGCCATTCTCGTCTGGCTTTACGTGATGGTAGGTTTATCTTACATTTTTAGAGACAGGTATCTAGAACATGTTACGGTCAACAGAAACAGGAATTGCTATTGCTTTTAATCGGAGAGAAACAGCGACAATTGCACGTTGCGTTCTATCACTTAGCACCCGGTACTGACTATTTGTTTCAATTATTTAGATAATTAGATGGTCGTAAAGATTTCTGGAGCGGACCGACGGAGAGACAACTGAATGGAATTATTCTGTGTGTAAATTCCAGATTGGTCACGACATTTCCATTTCAATATTGTTTTTTTGACACGTTTAGTGGGCTCTGCGACACGAGTGCGACGTGTTTCTGCGTCCGGCGATCATTTATTTCAGCAAAGCATGAGTAAGCTCTTCTTTACAATAGTTTCGTTTTCATTTGTTTACTTTAGCAGGCGCGTGCCTTGTGTGGGACGACGAAGTGAGCTGTTTAAACGTTCAGATGAACGTAAACAGCTCTGTTGTTATTTGTTCCCGTGTCTAGATAATTAAGTTAATTATTAGTGAATTTTCGAAGAAAAAATTCACTAATGGGGAGATCCCGATTTTTGAATTTTGAAAAATTTTTTGCAAATGAGCGCTAACTAGGACCCCTAGAACCCATATCCTTGGTCAGTTTCAATTTTTATATGTTATATATATATATATATATATATATATATATATATATATATATATATATATATATATATATATATATATATATATATATATATATATATATATATATATATATGTATCACACCGATAACTCAAAAAATAATGAGCCTATTTTAATAAAATTTGGCATGTACCTTTCTTTTGTAAATGGCTTGGATAAGTTCGTTAGTCAGGAAAATCGGACGAGGTTTTCTGGAAAAATTTTTAGTTTTCATTCGAAAAAAATTCTTATCTCAAAAAGTAATAAGCCGATTTTAATAAAATTTGGCACGTACCTACCTTTTGTAAATGGCTTTGACAAGTTTGTTAGTCAAGAAAATCGGACGAGGTTTTCCGGGAAAATTTTGAGTTTTCATTCGAAAAAATTTTTTATCTCAAAGAATAATACGCCGATTTTAATAAAATTTCGCATGTACCTTCCTTTTGTAAATGGCTTTGATAAGTTCATTAATCAGAAAAATCTGACGAGGTTTTCCGAGAAAATTTTGAGTTTTCATTTGAAAAAAAAATTTATCCTAAAAAATAAAGGATCTATGATAACCAAATTTGGTAGGTAGGTTTACGATATAAAAAGCTCTGGAAGCAGCAAGTGCGTTATGGTAGTGAATTTTCATAAAAATATGTTTATTGCAAATATGTGTTTTCTTTTTATTTAAGAAAGCAGGCATCAAATTTGGTTACCAATATAACCTATATAGTAAAGACAATGTGCAATGTTTCATAAAAATAACTTTATTGTGTGAAAATGTACAAAAATTTCCAAAAGTAAACTTAAAGTGTTCCCGGAAACACTCGTTTCTTGGTCAACTTTATAGGTTAATAGCAAATTGGGCTATTCAAATATGAAGCATTTGATCAAAATTCGCTACCATAACGCACTTGCTGCATCCGAAATTTATTTTCTTGCAAACATGCATTATATTTCGATGGAAAATGCAAAAATGCAATAACATAAGGCGTGTTTGATTAAAAAATCACCAACGATTTATGGGCCATCCTGTGATTGTAGAAATATTTTGAAGATGTAGTTCAAGACACCCTATAATTAATGTATAAAGATTTTTTTCATATCTTGTATAATAACGGATATATGGAGCTTTATTGATTTTTTACGATAATTCGACAAAAATTATATACCATTAAACGATAAACTCTATAGCTAAGATAACTGCCAGAGCATCAGAGAAAGGGTCTATTTGAAATGAATTTTCTGGAAACATTTTAGTAAAATGAAGGACAATGACGGTTGAAACTAAGACTACAGGGTTTGTAAAACATCCTTCTTGAGACATTTCATTTCCATAGCCCGTATTAGATCCAAGTTATTTGCCTAAATGTTGCCGATTTTGACGTTTTAAATCGCAACTTTGACGTTTTGAGGAAAACACCAATTTATTTTTCTTTAAATGCCTATAACTTTTTTGTCTTTTAACCTATATAGCTAAATTTTGGTAATAAGGATGCAAATCCGCGTACCAAATTTGGTTGACCTTACGTTGTTAATTTCGCAGATATAAATTTTTTTCGAAAGAAAACACAAACTTTTCCGGGAAAACCTGTGCAGATTTTTCTGGCTAACGAACTTATCCAAGCCATTTGCAAAACTAATTTATTCACCAAATTTAATCAAATCGACCCATTATTTTTTGAGTTATCGGTGTGAGACATACATATATATATATATGAAAATTCACTACCATAACGCACTTGCTGCGTCCAGGCTTTATTTAAGTATTGTATTTTGATTATCCCAATAGTGCTTAAAGTGTTAAATATTGCATTCAGATTGTTTATTAGAAGCCAGTGTCATATAATGCTTTCCAAAGTTTGTGTTTGCCCGAGTTTACACAGTTAATGTAAAAAGTCTGGATGCAGCAAGTGCGTTATGGTAACGAATTTTCGTAAAAATGTTTTTAATGCCAAATATGTCTTGTTTTTAAAAGGACATTTGGTTGGCAGTATAACCTATGTACCATATTTAATTAAAATAGCTTTGCTGTTTCAAAAAGTACAAACATTTTCCGAAAAACAGCTTATAAAATTCCAGAAAAAACTGGTCCGATTTTCCTGGCGAACACACCTCTTTAAGCTATTTACGCACCTGCCTAGATATAATTATTCACAAACAGCTCTAGGACCAAAATCGAAAAAAAATATGTATGAAAATTTGCAAAAATTTCTTTTATAAAAATTCCCCATCTATTTTTACAGAAATTGCCTTCAGTAATGTTACACTAAATTATATTTTTTCACAAAAATTCGACAAATATTTTTTAACAATAACATACTAATTACCAACATATCAAAAAAATCTTACAAAAAATTATCTCTACGGAAACACTAAAAACATTTCTGCGAAAACTTTTCAAATTCAGCCACTATTTGAGAGCGCCCTATGTACAGCATCTCGATTTTTTCGACCAATAATACAAACAAAAAGCTCTCCGAATGTGTCATTTCCATGGCTTTCCGCTATCTATTACTAAAAAGGCCCTATCACAATTTGTGATCTGTGTTTTTAGTATGGGCCCAAAACGTGAAAAGTTGCAAAAACTGAAATAACTCAAAAACGATGAACGATATCTTTTTTTTTACCTTACAAACATTTATTATGGTTCGATGGAAACTACAAAAATGCAATAACACAAGGCGTGTTCTATTAAAAAAAGAAAGTATTACCAACGACTTATCGGTCAACCTGTGATTGTCAAAATAGGTTTATAAGATGCACCTCGAAACACCCTATAATTTATCATTTTTTCTCATATCTTGTATAATCACGGATATAATGAGCTTTACGGTAGAATTGCGTCACTCTGTATATGTGTAAACAGACAAAAAATTAAACTGACCCCGTATATGGGTTTTAGGCGTTCTAGTTCGCGCTTATTTGAAGAAATATTTTTAAAATTGATAAGTGGCGGTGTTCTCAATAACGAATTTTTTCTATAAAAATTTGCTAAAATATAGACTATTAAACCATAAACTCTATAGCTAAAACTACGGCCAAAGTATCAGAAAGAGGGTCTACTTAAAATGAATTTTCCGAAAATATTTTAGTAAAATGAAGGACAATGATCGTTGAAGCTGAAACTTAAGGCTTTGTAAAACACACTTATTACGAAATTTTTTCTACATAATTCGTATTTGTTTCAGATTCGTTGTCTGAAAATGACACATTCTGACGTTACAAATCGCGACTTTGACGTTTTAAGAAAAATTTTAAAATTTTAAAAATATTTCTTCTGATACATCTTGATCTTTTTGCGTCACGAAAACATAACCATTGTATGTAACATTCAATTGGTTTGGTTAGTCACACAAAATATTTTTTTCTTGTGCAGTCCTCTGATTACCACTGGCAGCCAAAATAGTTTTCTTCAAATGCCTATAACTTTTTTTTCTTTTAACATACAGATCTGAATTTTGGCATGTGGGGTACGTTTGATAGTAGAAACGGACATGCCAAATTTGGTTGTCATAACGCCGTTATTTTCGGAGATACAGAAATTTTCCGAAAGAAAGCCCAAAATTTTCCCGGAAAAACTCGTCCGATTTTCCTGGACAACAAACTTAACCAAGCTACTTACAAAGGGAAGGTACGCGTCAAAATTTTATCAAAATCAGACCATTATTTTTTGAATTATCGGTGTGATATATATATATATATATATATATATATATATATATATATATATATATATATATATATATATATATATATATATATATATATATATATATATATATATATATATATATATATATATATATATATATATATATATATATATATATATATATATATATATATATAAACACAGATCTCCTCATTAGTCAATTTTTCGGTTTAACGAAAAATTCACTAAAAGTGAGCCAATGAAAGGGAAACAGACAATGCTTGAGATAAATACGGAAACACATCGATTTTTTTTAAGACAAACATGTAATATGATATGAATATAATTTATATATTTTAAGCCCGAAAGTGTACCAGAGTGATTCATTCTGGGCCAACTTTATATGATGTATATATATATATATATATATATATATATATATATATATATATATATATATATATATATATATATATATATATATATATATATATATATATATATATATATATATATATATATATATATATATATATATATATATATATATATATATATGGTCAAACTGGGTAGGTGGTAAAATCTCACCACCCTTTGTCGGATACGAGTTTGCTCACTAAAACAAATCATATTCAGTATATAGAAAGTTTTCTGTGAGTCGACTTTATCTTCTTGTAGAGGATTTCCAATAATTGTTTTAAGGGTGACTCACGCTTTTATTTTTACGAATTGATTCACTAGCAATGATGCAGTGGTGCAGAAATACGTCAAATGTGACACATCGAAATGATAAAATGGGAAAAAAATTAAAAGCTAAACATGCTTAAATTATTTTGTGATAAAACATGATTTATCGGCAGGAAAACCAAATTCCGGAAACATAAAGTATTCCTATCTAAATTGATTACAAATTTATATCTTCAAAATCAAAAACTGGGTTTAATACCATATTTTAAAAATTATAGTTGAGCCGTTTTGAATAAATTTTTTTGGATAAAATATTAACAAACAGGACATTTACTTACAGTTTTTTTTTTCCAAATTACTAATTTTTACGCGCACGATTTACCGAAATTTAATTCCTTTATAGGGATGAAAAGGTAATTAATTTATCTTTAGAAAGAGAATTTACAGAACACAATTTTATATTTAAAAACTTTGTGAGGGTAGTTACCCTTCGAAGGCGACTGTTGCTCTGGGTAGAAATAGTTTTACAAATAGGTGACATTTAAAACATCTAAGTTAACACCTTCAAGATTTTTTCTTTAATAGGTTACATTCAAGTTAGCTAAGTTAACACCTTCTAGCATTTTTTAAAAATTATTAATAACAGAGATAAATAATTTACTTCTTAATCTTGAAACCTACAGTCTATATCATAACATGTGTGTGTGTTTCGTTTCTTTAACGTCGGCCTATTTCCGCGACTATGGCCAATGACCGACGCCAGGGAGCAGTTTCACCTCACTATTCTGGAAATTTTGTCGAACCCCTGCCTTTATGTAAGGAGGGTAGGGATCTTTAACGTGCCCAACATCGCATGGACACGGAACCGACGGCTTTACGCCCCCTCCGAAGGGCGGAACGTGCAGACATTCAACTTGCTCAAATACAATGCCAGAACCTCGGTTGATGTTAATGTTACAGTTTGTACTGAAAAAGTGAAAGGAGTACCCTGGAATCGAACCCAGTACCCTTCGGTTCAGAGGCACACGTTCTTACCCCTGAACCACCGAAGTTCTTTATCATAACATTATTTTATTGATTTTCCCCATAAAAAAGAAAGTCAATTTATCCATACACTGTTTATTCAAACGCAGTGAGTATAATAATTATGTTCGTGTCTTTTCTATTGCAATTTTATAATGTCAAGTAGAAAACGAAAACCCCTTGAGTTATACTGCTAGTAATTTATTGCCAGTATACTCAATGTGGAAGAGCCTACTATAGACCCTAGCGTGCCGTTTTATGCCAGTAACATAAAAAAGTTGCTAAATCCCTACTTTCTTTTATAAAGGACGTTAAAGATTTTATCGCACATAATATCTTTTGGATCGCCAGAAAAAGCTCAGCAAATTTATAGCTAAAGCACATCCACTCAAAATCCATGTTAATATTGTAAGGAAATTTACAAGTATTTGTGTTTATTTATTAAAAACCACGTCAATAAATAAGCTAAGTCTATGTATATATATATATATATATATATATATATATATATATATATATATATATATATATATATATATATATATATATATATATATATATATATATATATATATATATATATTGTGCAAAACAGGGCCAGATACAAACAACTTACAAATATTATCTTTTCAAGGCATATTGACGAACAAGGGTAGTTATTTTCAGCTGAACCATTCAGGGGCTCACCCTGATACCACGACGGACATTGAATTACATCACTCACTAGCCACCATCACTTCAGGAATTTAATGCCAGTTGTGGTATTAGCCAGGGGAGTTGTTGCTCGCTAGTTTTCTTCCCACAGCTTCATTACTGCTGTACTGTGTGTGCGTGAAAGCGGATGTGGAAGCCACCACAACACCAGAGAAGGCGTTTTGCGCTATTTTGCATTGCATACTATGGCAATGCCTGTCGGAAGAACGACTTGTTAGAGTGCAGGTTTGAGTAAATAAATATTACATAGGGAGGACGAAACCGGTCTCTGCTATCTGCTTTCAATCTTACCGCAAGCCCCGACAGGACTGAAGTGATTGTGGCTAGTGAGTGATGCAATTCAATGCCTGTCGTGGGAAGTAGTTGTTTTCGCTCGCTAATTAATTCTCTTCCGACAGCATTCTTTTTGCTGTACTGTGTGTGCCTGCAGGCTGATAAGGAAACCCAGAACCTCCGCAACAATAGATATGGCGCTCTGCGCTATTCTTTATAGTATTATAGTGTGGAAATTCCTGCTTCAAGGTCAAATTGTTGGAGCGCATGTGTGGTGGGGGGTGTGGTCACTTAGCCTGGTCGTACGCTGGTCGTTCTCTTGATTGATCGACGCGCGACTTAGCTACTGGACTCCTAGAGGCTGGCTCCACGTGCCACCCCTGGCGTGACTGTCGGCAATGGGAATAACGCCTAGGGCTGATGGTCTACTAAAGTCTCGCTCCTTCTCTTTGCAGGTGGTAGTGGAATTTTCCTTTACGTGATAGTAAAGGTTTTTCACGCCCGAGGAGGTAACACCCCATGCATCAAGGGACCGGTGAAGTCCCAACGGACGTTTCCGGTTCTGGTGTGTGAGTCGGTTTCCCTTATAAGCAAAAATGTTGATGGCTCCTCCTTGTGCAAAATATACCGGGGGTAAAATACCCCTCCATTTGGATATCCGGGAGAGGGGTATACAGGTGGCGCCAGCATCAAGATTTAACATATCCGTCTCCAATATATGTGGCCTAAATTCTAATCTGAACTGCGTCCACCATTTCCTCCAGACTAATAGGCCCCAACTCCTCTTCCTCACCGAAACCCAAATCAGTGCCAAAACAGCCACTAATCACCTTAATTTTCCGGGGTATGAGCTCCTTACTTCCTTTAGATTACTTGAAGGTGTGTGGGCATATGTCCGTAGCAATTTACCCTGCAGCAGGCTCCAGTAGTTTACTTTTTATATCGTCAACCTACCTACCAAATTTGGTTATCATAGATTTTTTATTTTTTAAGATAAAACTTTTTTTCCAATGAAAACTCAAGTTTTTTCGGAAAACCTCGTCAGATTTTTTCTATTAACGAACCTATCAAAGCCATTTACAAAGGGAAGGTACATGCAAAATTTTATCAAAATCGGCCCATTATTCTTTGAGATAAAATTTTTTTTCGAATAAAATTTTAAAATTTTCCCGGAAAACCTCGTCAGATTTTTCTGAATAACAAACTGGTCAAAGCCATTTACAAAGGAAAGGTACGTGCGAAATTTTATTAAAATCCTATTATTTTTTGAGATAAGAATTTTTTCGAATTAAAACTCAAAATTTTCCCGGAAAACCTCGTCCGATTTTCCTGACTAACAAACTTATCCAAGCCATTGACAAAACAAAGGCACACGCCAAATTTTATCAAAATCGGCCCATTATTTTTTGAGTTATCGGTGTGAAACATATATATATATATATATATATATATATATATATATATATATATATATATATATATATATATATATATATATATATATATATATATATATATATATATATATATATATATATATATATATATATATATATATATATATATATATATATATATATATATATATATATATATATATATATATATATATATATATATATATATATATATATATATATATATATAAACATATAAAAATTGAAACTGACCTCGGATATGGATTCTAGGGGTCCTAGTTCGCGCTCATTTGCAAAATTTTTTTCAAAATTCAAAAGTCGGGATCTCCCCATTTGTGAACTTTTCTACGAAAATTCACTAAAAATGACATAAAACACGTCACAAAAAGATCTACAGCTCATATATCTTCTCCCTAGGTAACAAATAATTTAACCCTGAACTAGCCTACAACTGAACAAAATCAAAGTACAAACATTGAACTTAGCCAATCGATAAGCCGTAAAAACTAAAATTTTAATACAAATAAAATGACAATGTTCAGATAAAAATTATATGTCTAAAATGCTCTATAAATAAAAAATTCGAGACGCAGCAAGTGCGTTATGGTAGTGAATTTTCATAAAAATGTTTTTAATAACAAATATGTGTGTTTTTTTTTAAGAAAGCAGGCATCAAATTTGGTTACCAGTATAACCTATATAGTAAAAACAATGTGCCATGTTTCATCTAAATAACTTTATTGTGTGAAAATGTACAAAAATTTCCAAAAGTAAACTTAAAGTGTTTCCGAAAAAACACGTTTCTTGGTCAACCTTATAGGTTAATAGCAAATTGAGCTGTTCAAACATGAAACATTTGATCAAAATTCGCAACCATAACGCACTTGCTGCGTCCAGATTTTCTTTTCCTACAAACATGCATTATATTTCGATGGAAAATGCAAAAATGCAATAACATAAGGCGTGTTTGATTTAAAAAAAAAGGAAATTTGTATCACCAACGACTTATGGGCCACCCTGTGTTTGTAGAAATATTATTTTAAGATGTAGCTCAAGACACCCTATAATTAATATATACAAATTTTTTTTGATATCTTATATATTAACGGATATATTGAGCTTTATTGATTTTTTACGAAAATTCGACAAAAATTATATACCATTAAACGATAAACTCTATATCTAAGACTACTGCCAAGCATCAGAGAAAGGGTCTATTTGAAATGAATTTTCTGGAAATATTTTAGTAAAATGAAGGACAATGACGGTCGTAAATAAGACTTTAGGATTTGTAAAACATCCTTCTTGAGACATTTTATTTCTATAGCCCGTATTATATTCAAGTTACTTGCCTAAATGTTGCCAATTTTGACATTTTAAATCGCCACTTTGACGTTTTGAGGAAAACCCCAATTTATTTTTCGTTAAATGCCTATAACTTTTTTGTCTTTTGACCTACATAGCTAAATTTTGGTAGGTAACTTACCTATATGGATATAAACCTGCATACCGAATTTGGTTGCCCTTATTTTGTTAATTCCGAAGATATAATTTTTTTTCGAAAAAAAAACACAAAATTTTCCGGGAAAACCTGGGTAGATTTTCCTGGCTAACGAACTTATCCAAGCCATTTGAAAAAGGAATTTTTTCGGTTATCGGTGTGATACATATATATATATATATATATATATATATATATATATATATATATATATATATATATATATATATATATATATATTTGCTTTCTGTCTACTATTCGGAGGTGTATCCATTGCTGTCATACGGCATTGTTGTCTGGGGTCAGTCCATAGATGTTAACAGGGTTTTTGTGCTTCAAAAGAGAATACTAAGGGTAATTTTTGATATGCACAACTCTGAGTCATGCCGAGAACTTTTTAAGCAAAAGAAAGTTAAGACGTTGGTAGAAATTTACCTTTATAAGGTACTGAGTTTCATATATGGCAAAAAACATGTGTTGCCTAGACATTCAGACAATCATTCGTATTCCACTAGGCACTGCAGTCACATTAATTTAAACCATTTTCAAAGAATGGCGTACAAGAAATCCCCTGTGTATGCGGGTAGTGTTTTGTACAATTTGCTTCCGGAAAGTGTAAAGTCCACTGGAAACATAAGAACTTTTAAAGCCGGTCTAAAAAAATATTTAAGTGAGCGATCATTTTATGCGGTCGATGAGTTTGTTTCGTGCTCTCTGAGGCAGATGATTTAATTGGAATCTTTTTTGATGTTTTTGTACTTGATTGTTTTGTTGCTTAATATTGTTCATGTGTATTTTTGTTATATTGCGGTCTATATAAGTGTATACAGATGTTTTTATCTCATTGTTTCAAGCGTTGTGTTTTTCACATTGTGCACTTTTATCTTTGTTTTCTTTTGTAACTAACCAGCATAATTGTTTTTATACTGTACTGTATTATATATTTGTGTTCTTGTTATATTTTTTATAACTATTGTGACGAGCTTATCCATGTATTATGGCAAGAAGGCGAAAATAAATTATCTATCTATCTATCTATCTATCTATCTATCTATATATATATATATATATATATATATATATATATATATATATATATATATATATATATATATATATATATAAACATATAAAAATTGAAACTGACCCCGGATATGTTTTCTGGGGGGCCTAATTAGCGCTCATTTGAAGAAATTTTTTTTTTAAGAAAATTCACTAAAACGATATATAAATAAAAGCTGTATAAATAAAACTGCATAAATAAAAACTTTAAAGAATAAAAATATAAAGCATGTATAAATATAAAAAATTATTAAAAAACGCATGTATATAAAAATCGTACAGATAAAAAGTTATGTGTGTGCATAAAATTCATTCATTGTATAAACCATTCTTTTGGTCTCGATTTAAAGTTCAAGTATTCTTCATGACTTTTATTTTCTGTAGTATGGGGTTATTTATCTTTACTGTTTCGAATCTTCCAGTCTTTGGAACCATTGTGAGCTGAGTTTGTTCTTGCGAAATTATATGATGCGCATTGCTCCTAAAAATCATACAGTATGTAGAAAACCGACGTTGCCACCTATATGGACAAAGTTAAGTTAAATTGACTTAATTAATACATTACACACACACACGCATATATATATATATATATATATATATATATATATATATATATATATATATATATATATATATATATATATACTATTGAGTGAATAAGAAAAATTGATAAAAAATATGCATAGGACGAGAAAGCTTACAAACAGTAGTTTACAGAATATGCAACTTTAGCTATTAATGGGTAATTTTTCCTACTGCAAGCATTTTCTTTAATCTAAATTCATAATTTAAAGAATTTAATAAACAGTATAGAGCATCGGTAGTTTAGTGGTAATAACGTGTGCCTCTGAACCTGAGGGTACTGGGTTCGATCCCAGGCTTCTCCTTTCACTTATTCAGTACATACTGAACATTAACATCTGAAGCTGTGTCAATGAATTTGTGCAAGTAGATCAGAATGTGTGCCAGTGAATCTGAGGGTACTGGGTTTGATCCCAGGCTTCTCCTTTCAGTTTTTCAGTACATACTGAAAACTAACATCTGAAATTGTGCCAATGAATTTGTGCAAGTAGAATATCTGCACGTTTGGCCCTTCGGAGGAAGCGTAAAGACCCTCTTTACAGAAACGCAGGAGTTCGGAAAAATTTTCAGGATAGTGGGGTGAAACTGCTCCCTGGCGTCGGTGATTGGACATAGTCGCTGAAAAAATAGACCGACGGTAAAAAGAGCAAAACTAAAATGAACTGTATGCAAAGGCAGTTTAGTATTTCATGCAGCTAACAATGTTATCCAAAATTAATCAAGTTTGAAAACCTGACATATGAAAGTAGAGCTTTTAATGTAATACTATTTTAATGGTTTCGAATGTGAACCAGACATAATGACAAACGCACTGGTGCTTTAGGACAAGTTATATAACATAAATACTAGTTTTTGCTGACCTCGAAACCATCACCAATATTATGACTAGAGCAGAGATAAAATATAGCACCACTTGCATTTTCTTTAAGGCTATTTGTATTTAGTTGCGTTCTAAATTCGAGTTCGAGCAGCATATAAACATCAGCGGTTTACAATTCTATGGACGTGAATATGTAATTAATCATGTAAGCAGGCTCGATATTGCATTATCAAGTCCTGACTCAGCACGTGCGTTATGGTAGAAAATTTACACGATCTCGACTTTTGTTGAAAAAATTTCTTCAAATAAGCGCGAACTAGGCCCCCTAGAACACATATCCGGGGTTAGTTTTAATTTTTATATGTTTATATACAGTTGTCCGGAAATTGTGAGCAAAAAATTCAGCGGGTTATTCTACTCAAAGAATTAATGCCCCTAGTTCCTATAATAGTTTTTCGAAAACTCGAAAATAACGGAGTTGTAGGGTGTCAAAAAAATTTTCTTTTTCAAATTTTTGTCGATAACTTTTTTTGTCGTTAATGGATTCTTTTCAAATTTGGTGCCCGCGTATATAATATCACTCTGTATTTATGTTGCAAATTTGACATGGATCTATTTAAATTTAAAGGCCGAAGCTGCCCTTGACCTACACATGAGGAGTTGTAACTTTTTTGCTTGAATCTCTATCTCAAATCTAACAATACACGATTAAAGGGAATTATAAAATATTAAAAAAGGTTATCTTGTTGCATCACGATAAAACTAACCGTTTTCGAGAAAAACGTTCTTAAAAATGTACTGGTATGATTGAATACGAAATCACTTAATCTCATTTTCAATATTAACGGAGCGTGCTTTGAAAACATTCTCTGTCAACAAGATCATGTGGCGTTAGTTTTGACAGATAATAGTTTGTTGTAATTTTACTTGCGGAATAGTTGAGATTAATTATAAAATACGATGAATAATTAATATTATTCTTACGTTGAACTACGTGACATGCATTATTATTATTATGGTATAGCTGCCGGCAATGCCCTTGCTGCAAGACGTTTGTATGCTGAAGCATTTCTAAATAGAAGGGTACCACAATCCCGAATGTTTAGTAATATCCACCGAAGACTGGGAGAATTCGGATCATTTAGAAGTACACTTTAACATGTTGGCCGTCAGCAAAGTACTCGAACTCCTGGAGCAGAAGTCCATGTATTAAATTCAATCGAGAATAATTCCAACTGAAGTGTATGGTCAGTCTCTACTCAGGAGACTATCCCGAAAAGTTCTATGTATGAAATTCTCAAGGAGCAGCTTTTTGATCCTTATCATTACCAGAAAGTTCAAGCTTTATCTCCTGAAGATCCGAAAGTTCGCGTGAATTTGTGCAATATAATTCGAAATCTACATAACAACGATCACAATTTTATTGCATCGCTTCTCTTCACAGATGAAGCTGGATTTGGACATGACGGTTTGATCAACCTTCATAATGCGCATTATTGGTCTAATGAGAATCTTCACTTGGCGATAGAATGCAGTTTCCAGAATCAGTTTTCTGTTAATGTGTGGGCGGGAATTTTAGGAGACCGCTTAATTGGGCCACATTTCTTCCCTCAAAGACTCAACGGTGAGATATACTTAAATTTTTTAAGAAACCAGTTATCCACTCTATTGGATGATGTACCCCTCCAATCAAGCAATACAATGTGGCTGCTGCAGGACGGCGCGCCGCCACATTTTAGTATAGCGCTGAGGCAATTTCCTAATGAAACATTTCCTGAGAGATGGATAGGACGCGGTGGGTTCGTGCAGTGGGCTCCTAGATCGGCTGATTTGAACTTAATGGATTTATTCTTTTGGGGTTACCTAAAATCTCTTGTATACAGGGTCCTATTCAAAACGTTGAAGATCTCAGGCAAAGAATTATTGATAACTGTGAGGTAATCAGGCAAAAAGACGGAATATTCGCTAGAGTTCGTTGGAAGTTCCTAAGAAGAATTGATTTATGTGTTGAGATGGAAGACCACCACTTTGAAACTTTGTTATAATAATTAATTGTTATGATTTTTAATAAATTATTGTCATAATGTTTAAATGTTGCAAGTTCTAGTAAGTAATAAAAAAATGAGGCCCTGTAAAATCGTTATTGCTGATAATTTTATAGTAGTAATAATAATAAAAATATAACACTTTATTTGTCAAAACATGTGACATAATTTTTTTCCGAGGCAAATATCGCGACTGTTTTCAAAGCACACGCTATTAACATTGACATTTGGATGAAGAGATTTCGTATTCAATCAATACCAGCAAAAATTTTAAATAACATTTTTCTCGAAAACGGTTAGTTTTATCGTGATGCAACTAGATGACCTTTTTTTACGATTTTATAATACCCTTCACCCTCGTATTGTTAGATTTGAGATAAAGATTCAAGCAAAAAAGTTATGAGTCCTTATCTGTTGGTCAAGGGCAGCTTCGGCCTTTAACTTTAGATAGATCCACGTCAAATTTGAATCATAAATACAGAGTGATATTATATACGTGTGCAGTAAATTTGAAAAAAATCGATGCACGACAAAAAAAGTTATCGACTAAAATTTAAAAAAAAAATGTCTTCGACACCCTATAACTGCGTTATTTTCGAGTTTTCGAAAAATTGTTATGGAAACTAGGGGCAGTAATTCTTTGAGTAGAATAACCCCCTGAATTTTTTGCTCGCAATTTCCGGACACCTGTATATATATATATATATATATATATATATATATATATATATATATATATATATATATATATATATATATATATATATATATATATATAATGCCCTTTTGGCTTCTTGACATCAGAAATAATAAGCTGATTAATTACAAGTTTACTACTAACAAAAAATGATTGTTGCTAATAACATTAACAAGTAAAGATTGAATCTAAATATAACATAACTGATACTTATAAACTAAGATTGATTATCACGCGGTTTCCAAATGAACTCTGTAACCGCCGGAAGTCGATGTCTTGCTGAGTGGACGATATCGGAATGGATATCGTGGTAATTGTTTTCTGGCAATCGGGAATTAAGTTACATAATTCCTCCATCCCTAATTTGAAGAACGGCCTCGTTATTTTCGGTTGGGTCTTCTGCTATTGGTTGGTTCTTGGAGTTGTGCCGCATCTTTATTATTAAGTTTTCCTGTGGAGATGTAGCACAGGATGACTATTATGATGATAACGTGTGGAATGTACCAAAGGTGTAGTACATTGTGATAATTTATCTTCTTCATTTGACTTCTTAGTTGTTAACTAGATATCAGGTTGACTTTAATGGCGTGTTGAGGCTGTTATTGTAAGTGCTGTATTGACTCTGGTCCCATAAACCGTTTGGAACTGTTTCTTCGTTTATTGATATATTGCATTCTTCTTGGCTGGCTATAATATATTGTTTATGTTGGTGTGTCTGTCTACGGATTTTTCTGAGGTGTTTCCAAGTAGACGGAAGTATAAGGATTTTATTGCTTGGAGTGTTGGAATAATTTGGATATAGACTCTTGATGCGGGACGTAGAATAGGGAGTTTAGGAGATAAACAATTGTATCTTTTAAAGATAAAACATTAAATTCAGTAAATGATAAAATTTTAAAATGTGATTCTAGTGAATTTTATCTGCCTTTCGGACTGGTGGTACTCTTACTGCAACGTTTTCCTCGTTAATCTGGATATTTTGTTCCCGAGTTTCGTTGGTTTTAACGAGACGCTGTGTTGCTTTTTGTTTGTGTTTTTCATAAATAGATTTGTAAAATATTTTTTTAGGCGTTTATTTTTGTATTCTTCGAAAACTGTTTGATGGGAATCGATAGGTGGTATATCGTCATATGGACCGTAAAGAAGTTTGAAAGGAGAGCGGCCTGTTCAAGAGTGCATCGATTGGTTGTATATCGATACGGCTGTGATCATAAGATACTGGGGAGTTTCGTTTGGATTTTGGATTTTAAGGACACGTATTTTTTCTAGTAATGTCACATGCAAACGTTCTACGAGTGAATTATAATTTGGATTTTAGGGGGTAATGATGTATATATTGATCCTAAATATGGAACAGAACTCTTTGAGTACAGCATTTTCAGCCAGGCTCCGAGACCATTTTAGAAGGGTTGTTATGGTGAGAGAAGAAGTGACGTAGTTCGCTGACTCTGGTCAGGGCCGTAGTCTCGATGATGTAATACATATAAACATATAAGTATTCAAGCTGACCCCGGTTATGGGTTCTAGGGGGCCTAGTTTGTGCTCATTTGAAGAAATTGTTTAAAATTCAAAAGTCGGAATCCCCTCATTAGTGGATTTTTCAAAGAAAATTCACAAAAAGGTAAATTCAAAGATGGTTACGTCTTTATAAACGGAATTTTCTTTATAAAATTCGCTAAAATATACATTGACCAAATGTTAATATTTTCATTTAACCTTGATTTCTATAAATTAAGTCCGCATAGAATAGAATTAATTCCGTAAAATCTTTAGATGGCAAACAAAATCGCTAAAGCATGTCAAACATAAGATTTGAATGTGCACATTTTGCCATTTTTTTTGTGACGTCATTGTTTTCTGAGCTATGACGTCATCGTCAATTTTTTTAAATGGCAACCTCTACTTTTAAAAGTACTATTGGAAAGACTGGCTTTTTCGGATACAAATCACCAAACTTCACGATATGTTACAATTTTGAGAAAATAGCGGTACAAGTTGTGAACACTTTAATTAAACAATGTAAAAAAAAAGTAAGACATGGCACTAATAAATGAAATTAAAATTGTTGGCTATTAATTTCTTGACAATACGCAAGACGATTTTCAAATTCCCGGAATACTTTTTTATCGTTTATGGCGGAATTTGCCTCATTTCAATGCTTATCTCATTTTCAACTTCTGCGATATTTGTCGCTTGATCAAAATAAACCCTTGATTTTATGTAATCCCAAAAAATCTAGATGGGTTCGGTCTGGGGATTTAACTGGCCATTCAACAAATCCTCTTCCACCGATTCACCTAGTCGAGAAAAGTGTGTTGAGTACGTACTGTTTACGAGTAGTGTGGAGAAGCTCCATCCTGTTAAAATCAAATTGAATCGTAGAAGAAATGTTAGAGTTCCTTCATTTGGAAAAAGCATAGGTAGATTTTGAGTTATGTGTTGGCGAAGTAGATTCAAATAATTATTAGCCATGTAACATCAATCAAAATGACCAACAATTGAGGTACCCACAATTTCCGTCCAAACATTTATTTGCTGGGGAAATTCGGTATTGCACTCCCACTTCCAATGTGGATTTTTGGATGCCCAATATCGACATTTTTGCTTGTTTACTGATCCATTCAAATCAAATGTGGCCTTATCAGAAAAAAAACCACTGTTTTCAGAAAATTGGAGGTTGGCATCATAATCTCCTAAAGGTCTAAGCGGCGATGAAAGTCACCTGCCGTAAGTTCCTGGACTAAATGTAACTTGTAAGGTTGCCATTTATTCTTCTTTAAAGAATACTTAATTATTGACTCTTCTACCGCCACTTCTCTAACTGATTTGTACTGACTTTCTTGCAAATTAAGTAAAACATCTAATTTTGTATCTTCTGTAAATGTAGAATGGTTTGTCTTGAATAAGTCTCTTACATGGCAAAAATCCTAAATCGTTTTTTGATTTAACTAGTTGTTGATCATGCAATAGGTCTGTCTGGATACTAATTATTGAATAACTCGCAAACTTCTGTTTGTGTTCGGGTGTGGTCTCCATGCTCTATCATTATCAAAATTTTAATTCGCTGTGACTGAGTTTAAAGTGCCATTTTAACTAGACTGATCTTACATAAGCTTTTGTACAGACTGTCATGAGGTTGATGTTATTTTAGACTGTCATAAGGTTGCTAAAATAAACAAGAAACAAACTATTTAGTACAAAAATTTAAGCAACATGTTAATTGCACCTCAAATTGTTCAGATAATTAAGAATGACAGTATTCTTAATTGTCGAGATAGTGTTATATCCATAGCAACCTTTCTTCTGTTGTTTTTCAGTTGACTTACGTTTAAGAATCTAACAATTTTCAAAGACGTCTTCGTAAGTCATTAATCTGCTTTTTATTGAGTTCTGTTAGTAAATTTAGGTACTTACTAGGTTTACCTATTTAGTTAAAATATAACAATTTTTTAGGATAATGTTGTAATGTAAAAATAATTTGTAATAATGGGCCGATTCATTGGTGTGCTCAAAGTTCCTATTTTTTGATCGTTAATCATTACGGAAAATTATGTTAAGAGTAGAAGTTTATTGTTAGACTCCAGAGCCTACTGCTTTTTGAACACTTTTTTTGTCATTTGTTTTCTGGTATTGGATTTCATAGCTTACTATCCTCAAAACGGCTTTTCTCAAAATTGTCAGTACAATTACAATATTTTTCAAGCATGTGGTACATCACTGGAAAGCTCTTTTCACAGGCTATCACATGAGCAAAAAATCCAATATGGCTGCCATAATAAAAACAATCGTTGATACCTGTAGCTCAAAAACAAATGACAATCCAAGTTGAGAATAGCACAAAAAGACTAATCTGTAAAAAGTGTCCTGATAATGTGCAAGTCTTAGACATATCAGATCAACGCCTACTTAGATATTAAAGAAAAAATAATCGACAAATTTTGTTTTTTTTCAAAATAACTCGAAAACGACAAGAGTCGGGGCAAAATACGAGTCATATTTGGAGCGATCATGACGAATTTTAAAACATTCTTTAGCATACTAGGAAAATATAGTAGACGTCGTCTAACTGGTGCAAATACGCCGCCAAAGTTAAAAAAACTAGCGGCTGATACAATAGAAATGAAAAGTTCAGAGTTATTTTAAAATATTCTTTGGGATAATAAATAGACAACATTGTGGAGGGAAATTAAATTATGAATATTGATTTAATTGATTAGCCTACAATATCTAACATTGTATCATTAAGTCTTTAATTCTTTAGGTAAAATCATTAGCTGATGATTCTTTTAACGCAGCAAATAGCTTTAACGATTCTAATTGAGCTCAATTAAAGGGTTATTATAATGCATTATGACCAGGATGTTCTACTTTATCTTAAGTTCGTATTATTCCATACAGAAACTATGAAAAATAAGTTACTTAGGTAAGGCAAAATGATATCACTTTACTTTCTATACAAGCTGTTAGAAATGTTTCGGCCTAGATAACAGGATATGAATTGTTAAAATTAAAAATGTATAAAATGTAGGTATAGAGCAAAATCAATTCCACTTTTTCAACATGCATGGATAATATAATTTACTACGCTGATGTCGTTTCATTAGAGTGAACATATTGATATATGGAGATCAGGATAGTTTTTTTGTAAAAGGAAATTGTTAAAAAGAATTTCTACGCTCTGCATTACTCACATATTCAACGTAGTTTCTAAAATTTTACGGAATACATATGTAATACAATCGATAAAGAAATAAAACTTTACAAGATCTTTTGGGAATGTACTGCCTGGGGCAAAATAATTGTATTAAAATGTTATACAGTCAATTCGCATAGAATGGAACAAATATAAAATACAATGTGTTCCCAACTGGTTGGGAATGTATTGCTATCTCCGTTAATATTAGAGATAGGGAGACGGTTAAATTAGCAATGTTTTGTAGAATTTAATGCTCGTTCCAAATATGATTTGTATTTTGCCCTGCCTCTTTTCCTTTTCGGGTTATTTAAAAAAAAAATAGTGGATTTGTTTTTTCTTCAATATCTAATTAGGCGTTGATCTGACATGTTTAAGACTTGCACATTATCAGGACACTTTTTACAGAGTAATCTTTTTCTGCTATTCTCAACTTTGGATTGTCATTTGTTTTTAAGCTACAGGTATCAAGGTTTGTTTTTATTATGGCAGCTATATTTGATTTTTTGCTCATGTGATAGCATGTGAAAAGAGCTTTCCAATGATGTACAACAAGCTTGATAAATCTTGTAATTGCACTAACAATTTTGAGACAACGGTTTTGAGGATAGAACGCTATGAAATCCAATACCAGAATACAAATGACAAAAAAAAAAGTGTTCAAAAAGCAGTAGGCCATGGAGTCCAACAATAGACTTCTACTTTCAACATAACTTTCCGTAATGATTCACAATAAAAAAAAAGGAACTTTGAGCAGACCAATGAATCGGCCCATTATTACAAATGATATTTTACATTACATTATTCTAAAAAATGGTTATAATTTATTTAAATAGGTAAACCTAGTAAGTAACTTAATTGCTAACAGAACTCAATAAAAAGCAGATTAATGATTTACGAAGACGCCTTTGAAAATTGTTTGATTTTTAAACGTAAGTCAACTGAAAAACAACAGAAGAAAGATTGCGATAGATATAACACTATCGCGACAATTAAGAACACTGTCATTCTTAATTATCCGAACAATTTGAGATGTATTTAACACGTTGCTTAAAAGTTTGTACTAAATAGTTTGTTTCCTGTTTATTTTAAATATTATTTAACAACATGTTCAGTAATGAAGAATATGTTGACATGTTGGAATGTTATATTCGTTCTAACCAAAATATTAAGACAGCTGCAAATTCACATCAAAACAATTACTCAGAAAGACGACAACCTAACACCAAAATATTTCTCAGGATAGTGACCAATTTATTGAACGACGGTAGCTTCCACGCAAAGAAACTACCAATCCCTAGAAATGAAGAAAGGCATAATGCCGTCTTACAGGTTTCAAACGAAAACCCTCCGTAATCTGTTCGGTTCTGTGGTGAACAAATTGACGTTCCAAAAAGTACGGTACACCGTGTATTAAAAAAAGTTATTACCATCGGTACAAACTTACAATCGTACAAGGCTTAAATGTTGACGATTACCCTAAATGACTTCAATTCTGCAGATGGTGTCAAGGACAATGTCAGCAAGATGAAAAATTTCATTTGAAAATAATATGGACTGATGAATCCAGATTTACAAATTGTAGTATGTATAATCGCCATAATAGGCATTATTGGGCAAATGAAAATCCCCATCTAAAGGAAGAAAGACGATTGCAAGACATATTTGGTATTAATGTTTGGTGCGACTTATTAGGTAAAAAACTGTTATTTTTATTTGTAGATTAGACAGTTAATTTTAAGAAATTTCTGGTAACTTAATGGGTGGTCCGTTCTTTTCTGAGAATAATTAAGCTGAGGAAAGGTATCTTAATATATTGAGAAATGATATCTTACCAAAAATTACATGATAATTTAGATGATATTTGGTACAAACAAGACGGTTGTCCAGCTCACAATGCTAGGATCGTCAAAGAATTTTTGTACCAAAATTTTAACAAACGTGTCATTTGTAACAATAGGCCGGTTCATTGGTGTGCTCGAAGTCCTGATATAACACCCATGGATTTTTATTTTTGAGGTACTCTGAAGAATGATGTGTATAAATTATATCTACCAAAAAATATCAATGAATTACGAAACAGAATCACGGAAGATATAAATCACATTAACCAAAACACCCTCACCAGAGTTTGCAGGTATGTTTCAAAAAGGTGTATAAAGGGCATTGAACAAAACGGTAGCAATTTTCTATTTAGTGTATTTTTAAGTTTCTATTTTATTATTTGCTGTATTTGTTTTATTAAGTTTCTAAAATTTTGTTAACAGTAGAAGTCTATTGTTAGACTCCTTGGCCTACTGCTTTTTGAACACTTTGTTTTTGTCATTTGTTTTTTGGTATTGTATTTCATAGCATCCTCAAAACGGTTTTTCTCAAAATTGTCAGTGCAATTGCAAGATTTGTCAAGCAGGTTGTACATCATTGGAAAGGTCTTTTCACAGGCTATCACATGAGTAAAAAATCCAATATGGCGGCCATATTAAAAACAAACGCAAATACCTGTGGCTCAAAAACAAATGACAATGCAAAGTTGACAATAGCACAAAAAGATTACTCTATAAAAAGTGTCCTGATAATGTGCAAGTCTTAGATATGTCAGATCAACGCCGACTGAAATAGTGAAGAAAAAGGAAATCGATAAATTTTGTTTTTTTTTTCAAAATAACTCTAAAACGAAAAAAGGCAGGGCAAAATGCAAATCTTATCTGGAATGGGCATGAAATTCTACAAAACATTGCTAATTTAACCGGCTTCCTATCTCTAATAATAACGGAGATAGCGATACATTCCCATCCAGTTTGGGACACACTGTATGAACGGGTTTACTATAGAAGCGGGTTTACTAGTGAAATCCAATTTATTTGACATTTTTTTCGGAAAATTTTGCTTTCTTCAAAAATAACAAAGCTACTTTAAAACAGTTTAAACACAAGTTGATTTTATAGAGGCTACGTACCAAATTTTATGTTTCTAGCTTTATAGAAAATGGAGTTATATATATTTTTCAGAAGACCAAACGAAACACGAAATTTTGTATAATAAAAACCATGTATAATAAAAACCATTTTTAACTTCATTGACCAACAAAAAAAATACTACAATAATTCTGTATAACTTGTCTACACAAGTTCTCTGAAAAGGGTTTATCGTCGAAAATATTTAATAACGTTCTTTCACGAATCAGTCAATTATTTCTGCGCAGGTATGCTCAATCAATTTACTATAAGAGTTTACTGAAATTAGTTAAAAAATTGATGCCTCGAAAATCCGATATAGTTTTTATACAAAAAGCATTTAATTATGAAAATAAGCAAAAAAGTTTGTACGAAAATTATCACAGAGAAAATAATTATCCTAAGAAAACATACCAAGCGTATCAATTAGTAATGTTTTAGAGGAACAATTCTGTGCACTTCCAACCTGGTGATGCTAAAAAGATAAGCTTATTTGCGTAATGTATTACAAAACTTGCAAAAATTCGCTATATAACGCACTTGCTGCGTCCAGAATTTTGTAACGAATCTTATACATTGTAATGGTGTGTTATAAAATAAATAACTTAAACCTGGTTTTGGAACTTGAAATAACCATCTTATGGACCAACCTTAAAACTGAATTGAATTTCATGTAAAGTCGATTTAATGCCGCTCCAGTAGGTATTTCATTAAACAAGAACTATAAAAGGCGATCGTGATGTATTCTCCCTGTGGAACTCTGCTTTGCTTTCTCAATTTCATTCACTGGGTTCTTAGGAAGGATGCAGACCTAACTCGTAAATCACGGGAAGCCGCGATTGCTCATTTCACCAGGACCTTAGATTTATAGGAAGTAATATATTTTAGATAACCTCTTAGAAAAGACTAGCTAACGATGATAATGTCCTTTTGAATTAAAAGAGAATTAAGGATACACCATATATGTATTGGTATTCCAATAAACGTACCCAAAATTGAGTTTTTAGTGAATTTTCTTAAAAAAAATTCACTAATGAGGAGATCCCGACTTTTGAATTTTGAACAAATGAGCGCTAATTAGCCCCCCCCAGAACACATATCCGGGGTCAGTTTCAATTTTTATATGTTATATATATATATATATATATATATATATATATATATATATATATATATATATATATATATATATATATATATGTGTGTGTGTGTGTGTGTGTGTGTATCACACCGATAACTCAAAAAATAAAGGGCCGATTTTGATTAAATTTGGTGAATAAATTCCTTTTGCAAATGGCTTGGACAAGTTCGTTAGCTAGGAAAATCTGCCCAGGTTTTCTCGGAAAATTTTGTGTTTTCTTTCGAAAAAAAATTATATCTCCGAAATTAACAAAGTAAGGGCAACCAAATTTGGTACGTGGGTTAACATCCCTATAGGTAAGTTACCTACCAAAAGTTAGCTATGTAGGTCAAAAGACAAAAAGTTATAGGCATTTAAAGAAAAATAAATTGGAGTTTTCCTCAAAACGTCAAAGTTGCGATTTAAAACGTCAAAATCGGCAACATTTAGGCAAATAACTTGAATCTAATACGGGCTATGGAAATCAAACGTCTCAAGAAGAATGTTTTACAAACCCTGAAGTCTTAGTTTCAACCGTCATTGTCCTTCATTTTACTAAAATGTTTCCAGAAAATTCATTTCAAATAGACCCTTTCTCTGATGCTTGGCAGTAGTATTAGCTATAGAGTTTATCGTTTAATGGTATATAATTTTTGTCGAATTTTCGTAAAAAAATCAATAAGGTTCAATATATCCGTTATTATACAAGATATGAAAAAAATCTTCATACATTAATCATAGGGTGTCTTGAGCTACATCTTAAAAAAAAATTTCTACAATCACAGGCTGGCCCATAAGTCGTTGGTGATACAAATTTTCTTTTTTTTTTAATCAAACACGCCTTATGTTATTGCATTTTTGCGAAATATAACGCATGTTTGTAAGAAAATAAATTCTGGATGCAGCAAGTGCGTTATGGTAGAGAATTTTGATCAAGTGCTTCATATTTGAATAGCCCAATTTGCTATTAACCCATAAGGTTGACCAAGAAAAGAGTTTTTCCGGGAACACTTTAAGTTTACTTTTGGAAATTTTTGTACATTTTCACACAATAAAGTTATTTTCATGAAACATGGCACATTGTTTTTACTATACAGGTTATACTGGTAACCAAAATTGATGCCTGCTTTCTTAAATAAAAATAAAACACACATATTTACAATAAAAACATTTTATGAAAATTCACTACCATAACGCACTTGCTGCGTCCAGAGTTTTCTTGTATCAAATAAAAACTTATATAATATGTGACTCTTGTAACATTTATTCTGACTTTATTAGTAGCTGACTGATGAGCTTGGAAATATTTTAGTAGCAGAAATCATGTTGTCTATTCAACATACGAAGTATTACAAATACTACCGTTTATAGATTTACGCATTTTCTATAGATTTCCCAATAAGGATGTAGATATTCTGCATTCAAGTTCACGCCTAGTTTTACTTACCTCATATTAAGATGCGACACAAGAAACAAGCATGTAAACAAATTCTTATTGGGAAAATATCAACTTCCATCAAACATCTGTTTAAAAAAGGCAACTTGGTGTAATAGGTTATGTTTGTGGCAAATTTTCGTAAAAAAATATTGTAATATAGTTGGTCTACGTATCTGCCTATATATGTATAATATACATCTATGAATAGATACATATTATATACAGAATGGTCCTCCGGGAGGTCCCACCATCGATTGCGGGAAAACTATCAATAGGAAAAACCTGAAAATTAGATATTACACTAAAGTCGTTGGAGGCCACAGGTTAAAAATATTTTCAAGATGGCCGCACTTCCGGTTATACCGGCAGTAGATGTCGATTCGCTTATTTTAAAAAGAACACCCTATATTTTATTACAGTTTCGGATTCTACAATAAATTCTGAACACTTTTTGTAAATAATGTTCTATACCTATCATCAACCGTCGAGAAGATATTTAGACTTTTAAGATAAAATTTGACATTTACGGCCAGTCATAAAGATACCGATATTTTTATAATAAGAAAATATTTCGTTACAATTTTTAGAATTATCTTGAAAGATATTTCACTTCATCTATTTCTACCTCGAGGCTAACGATAGAGTATACAGAGAGTCCAAAAAAAAATTCTTGACGTTTGCAATGAGAAATTGAAAAAATCCCGCCATTTTCAAATTCGAACCCCCTTTTTTTATAACTCTATCATGCTAAACTCAAAAAATCACTGATATTTTGTATATAATTACCTATACCTAATCCTAATCAAACGGTTTTCATTTTATTTTGAAAAAACTAATTTCAAAGCCTGATATTTTGATAAATTTCCTACTATAAGCGTTAGCCATGAAAAATAAATTGCCGAGTGTGTTTCTATGGAAACTTTGACAGTTTGTTGATTAACTAGCTAATAATGTCACGGTTAAATTACACACACGAAGATTACTTAAATTTATTTACTATTTATAGAGAATGTAATAAAGTAATTTCGCGAACGTGTGATACATTTGCTGATAGATATCCAGATAAACATAAACCGCCACGTAAAACCCTTAAACGAATAGTAGACAATTTCAAAAACTGCAGATCTGTCAAGAAAAAGGTGCAAACAAACCCGTTGTTGACAACGTATAAATTGAGACAGCAATTTTGGGATATTTTACCGCATACCCTGCAAAATCAACGAGGCGAGTAGCACTGGAGTCAAACCTTACCTATCCTGATTATTATTAACAAATTCTTACCTTAATTACTATATTAACAAATTTTCATCAAACTTATAATTAACCAATCACATGAAGTTCACTAGTTTGCACTTTGTCGAGAACAGTTTATTAAACCTGTTCTTTCACTGACTTGTTTTATATCGGTTTATAACGTTTTGTTTCGGGGTTTCATTTGACTTTTAAACTCTGTTTTTATTGCAGTTCATTATTCACTTTAATTGTTCGTTATAGGTGCAATACAGAATTTCTATGACTTATTAGGTAACTTTAAATAATGTCATGATCCATTCACTGGCAAATGTATATAGTTAATTAATTGAAATTTCAGGTTCAGTCGGATAATAGTCTGTAATTTACCCCTTGACTCTGAATGTAGCTGTGACAACAACATGGATTACATACTCTCAGGCACATAAGGACTTGGAGACTACTTCTCTGGCTTCACTGTTGGTTTTCTTTTTGTAGATGAAGGACGTAGCAAGCGCGTACGTTAAGTGGAGTAAGTGGCCCTTATGAATTCTGGATGTTCTAGGATGTTCTTCAACATTTCTGTGAACATCCAGAATTCATATGGGCCACTTGCTCTAGTTAGCTTACGCGCTGACTAAGTCCTTCATCTACAAAAAGAAAAGCAACCGTGAAGCCAGAGAACTAGTCTCCAAGTCTGTATGTAGTATGGACCAGTTTCACCAAGTATGGGCAACAACAATCAATGAATATTCTCAGGTATTTATTTTGTTCTTTTATAAGTATTTTTTATCTAAAACATAGTCAAGTCTAGGGATGGGCACATTTCTTAAAACATCGATGTTAACATCGATGTTTAACATCGAAACCTACTATCGATGGTAGGAAAAACATCGGCTGGAAAACATCGATGTTGGGAAACATTGATGTTTTCAAAGTAATTGCGAATTTACCAATTCTATAATTCTATGTTCTTCCGAGAAAAAAAATAGTTTGTAGTTTTGTAGGCATTAGAAAATGGAAACATATTCTGATGCAGATTATGGCAGGTGCAAGTAATACAAAAAATAAGTGGTAATGAAAATAAATAAATGTTTATTGTACTGCAATAAAATAAGAAAGAATGTGTAAAACAAAAATAGAAAAACTTAACTTCTACTGACTTTAATAATAAAAAGTAAACTTCAAATTTAATTCTAAACTGTTATTAACCCTGTTTATATATATATATATATATATATATATATATATATATATATATATATATATATATATATATATATATATATATATATATATATATATATATATATAATTCACCAATATTAGTGCTAATACTGATAATCACACCATACAGTTTTATATACTCCAGTAATCTCTGTCAATGGACTGAAGGAATCATATTTTGCCCAAGTGTTCTCCAGTTAAACGGTTTCTTTCTTGCGTGGCTGTCTGTCCAGCTTTGGAAAAAAAATTCTGCTGGTGCAGAAGTCGCCACTGTGGACAAGAATTTTTTCGCGACAGGGTATAAATGGGGACATACATTTTTATTATCTGACCACCATTTCAGTGGATTCTCAGTAAGATTAATTAGAGGATTCTTTAAATACAAAGACATTTCCCTTAATTGTTCTTTCTCTTGCGAAGCACTCTTTTGAACTAACTGAGAATGATGCGCCCATATATTGCCCTTTGGAGTAACTATAATTATGTTAAAATTTTTATCAAACATCATTGTGACAATCTAGCCTACTTACCCGTGTCCTGTTTATTATTTGTCGTTTCACTTTCTATTATTTCGCGATTGTGGTCATCATCTCCTTGCGTTTCTGCTAACAGTGATAACTGTTGTATTAGATTAACTGCTGCTGCAACATTATGAGGACTCTTAAAATAAATCTTTTTGAACCTCGGATCCAGCAAGATTGCAACAGCAGAAAATCGTTTCCTACATTCTTGGAGAAGTGATTCTTTTAGTGAAATACCTAAGGTGTCGTTTACATCACATTCAATGTGTGAAACTTCTTTTTCCAAATTATACGTGAGAGTGATTACAAGACTCGAACTAATATACTTTTGACCACAAATTTCTGTTGTTACTGCTTCTAACGTCTTTAGAAGTTCAATGACTTTATTCAGTTCAAAAACTTCCTTGGCTGTAACCATTGTGGGGGCAGAAGGATGTCTGTTCACTATGGTATTTATGTATTCCCGCAGTTTAACGATTAATCATCTGGTATGTGGAATTCCAGCGGGTGGACACCTCTTGTATAATTTTTTTTTCAGGTTTATGGTTGCTTGTTTGTGCCTTCCGTAATTCATCAGCAGCTACTACTGAATGCCCAAACCACGTTACAATTGTTTTAATTTAGATGTAACTGATCACAATTCCGAAATAGATTTTATAGCTCTATCAGCAACTAAAGTTATTTGATGAGCGAAGCAATGAATGTGCTTTTTTTTTGGAAAACGTTTCCTCAATAGCTTTTGTCATATTGGCCGCTCCATCCGTAACAACAGTAGTAACTCTAGTTTCTAGGATACCCCATTCCTCACATATGCGTTTTAACACTCCTGAAATGTATTCGGCTGTATGCCGTTCTTCTAAAAGATATACACCTAAGTCAACAGAATTTATGGAATTGTTATCTTCAAAATGCATAGTAATACCAATAAAACTTCTACATTCCATATCTGTCCATATATCTGTCGTCAAACAATAGCAAGACAATTTTTTAAATTTGCAAACGATATGCATTTGCAGCAGGATTTGTGGGATACGTAAAGATGTTTCGATGATTACAAGCAACATCGATGTTAAAAATATAACATCAAAATTAGAACATCGATGTTTTAAACATCGATATTCCAAAAACATCGATGTAAGGTGCCCATCCCTAGTCAAGTCTATGTATGCAATATATATATATATATATATATATATATATATATATATATATATATATATATATATATATATATATATATATATATATATATAATGTATATTATAAACAAAAATGCAACCTCATCATTAGCAAAATAAGTTATAATTGCTAGTACTAAGATCTTTTAACTGGATAAGCCTCTTGTGTGAAACAAACAAAAACCACATAATCACGTTATTACTTTATAAATTTATTAATGTAAGGAGGTAAACATGAGAATGTTTAGTGATAAATACAGACTAAGTAGAGCAGCAAGTTTATCATCTCAAATTCCAAATAGCATGTTTATACTTAAAAACCAAGGGTATTGCATGCTGGCATTGGAGACATGTTTTCTAGATAAGTAGTGCGGTAAACGGTAGCATGAAATATGTTTGAGCAAATCCTGGAGTTAATACATATATCTAAACGAGAAACTTATCGGCAGCTCAGGCTTAATATTTCCGTTTTGTGACAGGGATTATCGGTTTGCTGAGAAACATTTGCTGGAAGGTTTTCATCTTATGTACGGGGTGTCCGGATTTCGTTTCTTTTGTGGCGTATTTCGGTTATGAGTGGCGATAGAAGGCTGCTTCACAATGTCTACTTTTTTTGTGAAACTACCGCCTCCAAAATTAAAACTGATAGGACACTCTTTGTTTTTAAGCTATTTTGAGAATTTGTCATTTTTAGGCACCCCCTCTATCTGCTTTATGCGATGAGATAATAAAACTGTACAAAGTAATTATATTAGATTTTTTACGTAGAATCCAATGATGCAAATAGTTTTTAGTGAATGTTCTTTAAAACAATTCACTAATGAGGAGATCTCGACTTTTGAATCTTGAAAAAATTTCTACAAATCAGCGCGAACCAGGCCGCCTAGAACCCATGTCCAGGGTCAGTATAAATTTTTAAATTGTTATATTTTTTATATGTTATATATATATATATATATATATATATATATATATATATATATATATATATATATATATATATATATATATATATATATATATACTTTATTTGTTTGCTGTACGTTTGTGATTTCTTATTGGTTTGCGTGGACTGCAGTTTCGAACCGTCCCGGTTCATCATCAGCACGCTACTGGCTGCTATCGCTCCTGTCTGGTCTACGTCGGAGATTGTAGGTGGCGCATGCGCCGTGAGCTTCTAGTGGTCGGTTTCCTGTTCTCTGATTGGTTGTGCCTTCGGACTGTGTCGTGTGTATCGGTCTCCTGTCTTGATCACTGTGGTTTAATAATTTGTCTATTTGTATGGCCTTTATTAAGTTTTGTTTAAATGTTTGTATTTGGATTTGTTCTGGCATTAATTGTTTTCTATTGTTTGTTTGTTGAATGTAGTATTGTTCCCAGATTTCCATTTTTTTGTGGTCTTTAACATGTTTCAACTAGAAAACAAATTTAACATAAAAAACTCCATAGAACTAGTGGATAAACTAGAAAATATAAACATAAACAAAAACACACGACTTGCCTCATTTGACATAACAAATATGTACACCAATATACCAATTAACGAAACTACAAATCTAATCGAAAATAAAATGCAAAATAACAACAAAAAACAACAAATTAGCGAAATATTAAACATCATATTAAAACAAAATTACTTTGAGTTCAACGGAGAATATTACATCCAAGAAGATGGACTACCAATGGGATCTCCACTATCAAGCATTATGGCAGAAATATACATACAACAGTTAGAAGATAAAATCAACACCATCATGAAAGAGACAGACCCAAACATCAAATGGATAAGATACGTCGATGATATATTAATAATATACGACAATCAAAAAACCAACATAGACAATATCCTCGAAAAAATAAACCAAATTAACAGAAACATAAAATTTACAATAGAAAAAGAATCAAACAACACCATAAACTTCCTAGACTTAACACTAATCAGAAAAGAAAACCAGATTGAATACAAAATATACAGAAAACCCACACAAACAGACATCACTATACCTAAACACACACTACACCCACATACACACAAAATGGCCGCATACAGATACTTAATAAACAGAATGCTAAATATACCACTTCATAACGACGAACGAGAAAAGGAGTACAACATCATAATACAAATAGCAGAAAGAAATGGATACAACAAAAAAACAATAGAAAAGCTAGTAAAACAAATCAAAAACAAACAAATCAACAAAACCGAAAACAAAACACCGGAAACAAACACAAAATACACAACATTCACTTATAACCACCACATCAAAAAAATAACACAAACACTCAAACAATATGACTTAAAAATGAGCTACAAAACCAATAACAAAATAATAAACAAAATAAATAAAAAACAAGAACACAACCCACATGAATTTAACGGAATATATCAAATAGAATGTAACACATGCAATAAAAAATATATAGGAATGACAAAGAAATCAATAGAAACAAGATTCAAAGAACATATAACAGCATTGGATAAAATCCACATACCTAGCTACAAATCAAACGTAGCTACACACATTCACGACACAAAACACCAAAAACCAGTCATCACCCAATTAAAACTAATGAAACATGTTAAAGACCACAAAAAATGGAAATCTGGGAACAATACTACATTCAACAAACAAACAATAGAAAACAATTAATGCCAGAACAAATCCAAATACAAACATTTAAACAAAACTTAATAAAGGCCATACAAATAGACAAATTATTAAACCACAGTGATCAAGACAGGAGACCGATACACACGACACAGTCCGAAGGCACAACCAATCAGAGAACAGGAAACCGACCACTAGAAGCTCACGGCGCATGCGCCACCTACAATCTCCGACGTAGACCAGACAGGAGCGATAGCAGCCAGTAGCGTGCTGATGATGAACCGGGACGGTTCGAAACTGCAGTCCACGCAAACCAATAAGAAATCACAAACGTACAGCAAACAAATAAAGTGTATATTTAAAAGTGATTACAGTGTAGTGCAATATTCCTAATATATATATATATATATATATATATATATATATATATATATATATATATATATATATATATATATATATATATACCTATATATGCATCACACCGATAACTCAAAAGTTAATGGGCCGATTTAGATCAAGTTTTCTGAGTACCTTCTTTTTGCAAGTGGCTTGGATAAGTTCGTTAGCCAGGAAAATCGGCCCAGGTTTTCCAGGGAAGTTTTGTGTTTTCTGGTGGAGAAAATGTATATCTCCGGAAATAACAAAGTAAGGGCGACCAAATTTGGTATGCGGTTTTGTATTATAAAGGAAAACCATGTACCAAAATTTAGGTCTGTAGGTTTAAAGACAAAAAGTTATGGGCAGTTAAAGAAAAAAAGTTTGGACGCAGCAAGTAGGTTATGATAATGAATTTTCATAAAAATATTATAAATAGCAAATATGTGTTTTTTTTAAAGAAAGCAGGTTTGCAACTTTGGTTACCAGTATGACCTATATAGTAGAAACAATGTACCGTATGTTATCAAAATAAATTTATTGTTTGAAAATGTACAAAAACCTTTTGAAAATAAATTTAAAATGTCCCGAATAAACGAGTTTCCTCGCCAACGAACATTATAGGTTAATAGCAAAGAGAGCTATTCAAATTTGAAACAATTAATTAAAAATCGCTATCAAAACGGATTTACTGCGTCCCGAATTTCTTTTCTTACAAACATACATTATAATTATGTGGTCAAAATTCAATACATTAAGGGTCACTTCAGAACTGGCACGAACCGGGGGAATACGACTTTCTAATTAAAACAAAGCAATCTATTTGGACTTAGTAGATGTTAATAAAAATTCGCTACCGTAACGCACTTGCTGCGTCCCGAATTTAATTTCTTAAAAACATGCATTTGAATTATGTAGTCAAAATTCAGTATATTACAGGACACCTCAGAACTGGTACGGACCGGGGGAATCCGACTACCTAATTAAAACAAAGGATTGTTTATTGTTTAATCTATTTGGACTGAAAAGGTTTTAATAAAAAATCGCTACCGTAACGCACTTGATGCGTCACGAATTTATTTTCTTACAAACATGCATTATAATTAGGTTGTCTAAATTAGATACACTAAAGGTCAGTTCAGAACTGACATGGACCGGGGAATCCGACTATCTAGTTAAAACAAAGCATTGTATAATCTATTTGAACTGAGCAGATTTTCCTGCCCAACGAACTTATCCAAACGAACCTTAGGTTAATGGCAAATTAAGTTATTGAAATTTGAGGCATTTAAAAAAAAATTCGCCACCAAAATGCACTTGCTGCGTGTAGATTTTTTTTTCTTACAGACTTGCATCATTTGTATGAAAACTACAAAAATGCAATAATATAAAGGATGCTCAAAAAAAAAAAAAATTGTAGGTATCACCAACGACTTATGGGCCATCTTGTGATTGTCAAAATAATTTTATATGATGCAGCTCTAAAGATCATATAATTAACGTATACATTTTTTTCTCATATCGTGTATAATAACAATTATATTGGGGTTTCCTGTAGAAATGCATCACCGTATATACTGTGTGTCCCAAACTGGATGGGAATGTTATGCTATCTATGTTATTATTAGAGATAGGGAGACGGTTAAATTGGCATTGTAGAATTTTATGCTCGTGACAAATATGACTGGTATTTTGCCCTGCCTCTTTTAGTTTTAGAGTTATTTGGAAAAACCCAAAATTTGTCGACTTTTTTTTCTTCAATATCTAAGTAGGCGTTGATCTGACATGTCTAAGATTTGCACATTATCAGGACACTTTTTATAGGGTAATATTTTTGTGCTATTCTCAACTTTGGATTGTCATTTGTTTTTGAGATACAGGTATCAACGTTTGTTTTTATTATGGCAGCTCTATTGGATTTTTTGCTCATGTGATAGCATATGAAAAGAGCTTTCCAATGATCTACAACATGCTTGAGAAATCTTGTAATTGCACTGACAATTTTGAGAAAAATCGTTTTGAGGATAGTAGCCTATGAAATACAATGCCAGCAACCAAATAACAAAAAAAGTGTTCAAAAATCTGTAGGTCATGGGGTCACAATAGATATCAACTTTTAACATAATTTTCCGTAATGACACACGATAAAAAAATATTGTGATTTAATTTATAATAGTTAATTAGGTAATAATGCTAGGTAATATTATGTGAAACAGTTTAATAACGAAACCCGGCAATAACAAATAGAAACTTAAACTCCACAAAATAACACAATTAGAAACGGAAGTCAACAAATAATGAAATATAAACTTAAAAATACACTAAATAGAAAATTGTTCAATATGGCTACCGTTTTGTTCAATGCACTTTATACACCTTTTTGAAACATGCCTGCAAACTATGAAGAGGATGTTTTGGTTAATATGATTTGTGCTTCCGTGATTCTGTTTCGTAATTCATTGATATTTTGTGGTGGATCGAATTTATACACATCATTATTCAGAGTGCTCCAAAAATAAAAATCTATGGGTGTTATATCAGGACTTCGAGCACACCAATGAACTGGTCCATTGTTACAAATGACACGATTATTAAAATTTTGGTACAAAAATTATTTGACGATCCTAGCATTGGGAGCTTGACAACCGTCCTGTTGGTACCAAATCTCGTCTAAATTATCATAAACTCTTCTAATTGTTGGTAAGATATCATTTCTCAATAGATTAAGATACCTTTCCCCAGCTAAATTATTTTCAAAAAAGAACGGACCAACAATGAAGTTACCTGAAGTTATTTAAAATTGACTGTCTAATCTACAAAAAAAAAATAACTGCTTTTTACCTAATAAGCCGCACCAAACATTAATACCAAATATGTCTTGCAATCATCTTTCTTCCTTTAGCTGGGGATTTTCATTTGCTCAATAATGCCTATTATGGCGACTATACACCCCACAATTTGTAAATCTGGATTCATCAGTCCATATTACTTTGAAATGAAAATTTTCATCTTGTGACATTGTCCTTGATACCATCTGCCGAATTGAAGTCGCTTAGGGTAATCGTCAACATTTAAGCCTTGTACGATTGTAGGTTTGTATGGATGGTAATGACTTTCTTTTAATACACGGTGTACCGTACTTTTTGGAACGTAAATTTGTTCACCACAGAATCGAACAAATTCGTTTGAAACCTTTAAGACGGCATTATTTTTTCTTCATTTCTAGGCATTGGTAGTTTCTTTGCGTAGAAGCTACCGTCGTTCAATAGATTGGTCACTATCCTGCGAAATATTTTGTTGTTTGGTTGTAGTCTGGGTAGTTGTTTTGATATGAATTTGCAACTGTCTCAGTATTTCGGTTAGAACGAATATAATATTCCAACATGTCAAATAATTCTTCATTACTGAACCTATTGTTGAATGATATTTCAAATAAACCGGAAACAAACTATTTATTACAAAATTTTAAGCAACGTGTACAATACACCTCAAATTGTTCAGATAATTAAGAATAACAGCATGCTTAATTGTCGCGATAGTGTTATATCCATAGCAACCTCTCTTCTGTTGTTTTTCAGTTGACTTACGTTTAAAAATCAAACAATTTTCAAAGGCGTCTTCGTAAATTATTAACCTACTTTTTATTGAGTTCTGTTAGTAAATTCAGTTATCTACTAGGTTTACCTATCTAATTAAATTATAATAATTTTTTAGGATAATGTTGTAATGTAAAATATCATTTGTAATAATGGGCCGATTCATTGGTATGCTCAAAGTTCGTATTTTTTTATCGTGAATCATTACGGAAAATTATGTTAAAAGTAGAAGTCTATTGTTACACTCCAGGGCCTACTGCTTTTTGAACACTTTTATTGTCATTTGTTTTCTGGTATTGGATTTTATAGCCTACTATCCTCAAAACGGTTTCTCTCAAAACTGTTAGTGCAATTACAAGCTTTCTCAAGGATGTTGTACATCATTGGAAAGCTCTTTTCACAATCTATCACATGAGTAAAAAATCCAAAATCGCTGCCATAATAAAAACAAACGTTGATACCTGTAGCTTAAAAACAAATGACAATCCAATGTTGAGAATAGCACAAAAAGATTAGTCTGTAAAAACTGTCCTGATAATGTAGAAGTCTTAGACATGTCAGATCAAGGCCTACTTAGATATTGAAAAAAGAAGTCGACAAATTTTGGGTTTTTCAAAATAACTCGAAAACGAAAAGAGGCAGGGCAAAATACAAGTCATATTTGGAGCGAGCATTAAATTATACAAAACATTGCTAACTTAACCGTCTCCCTATCTCTTATAATAACGGAGATAGCAATACATTCCCATCCAGTTTGGGACACACTGTATATGTAAACAGATGAAAACTAAAACTAAACCCGGATATGGATTCTAGGGCGCCTAGTTTGCATTTATTTGAAGAATTGTTTTTAAAATTCAAAAGTCGCGGTCTCCTCACTAACGAATTTTTACGAAAATAAGCAAACATTATAGACCGTTAAACCGAAAACTTAACCAATACTACTTACTACCAAATCATCAGAGAAATGGTCTGTCTGAAATGAAATTTCTGGTAATATGAAACTTAAGAGTTTGTATAACACTCTTCTTGCGATATTTTCTTTATATAAACCGTATTCGTTTCAGGTTATTTGCCTCAATGTCGCCAATTTTGACGTTTCAAATCGCTTCTTTGACGTTTAGATGAAAACCCCAATTTTTTTAAGTGCTTATAACTTTTTTGTGTTTTAATCTATAGACCTACGTTTCAGTAATAGTTTACCTTTTATAATACAAACACGCGTGCCACATTTGGTTGCCCTTACATTGTTGTTTCCGTAGATAGGACAATTTTCCGAAAGAAAACACAAAATTTTCCGGAAAAACCTTGGCCGATTTTCCTGGCTAACGAATCTATTCAAGCCACTTGCAAAAGGAACGTACTCTCCAAATTTGATCAAGATCGGCCGCTTACTTACTATATTTAATAACATATAAAAATTGAAACTCACCCCGGATGTGAGTTTTAAGGAGACTAGTTGGCGCTCATTTGAAGTATTTTTTCAAAATTCAGAAGTAGCGATCTCCTCATTAGTCAATTTTTTTAAAGAAAATTCATTAAAGAATTTTTGCAAGAGACGCTTTCTGTGTTGAGTAGTGTATAATGAAGTTCACTTTTGTATTCGTTATTTTAAAGCTATCTTATTATTGCAAGCTAGTCAACTATATGTTTTATTCGAAGTGAACACAGAAGTCAGCGTTTTATGATATCTATCGGCAAATATAGGGTGGCGCATTGAAAACGAAACAGACCGATTTGCGTTTAGAGAATTTTTTTAAGAAACGCTGAAACAAGTCAATCTTAATTTTGAGGGGGACATGTTTCGACATAAAACTCAACTTTGTCACATCAACCCCCTTAAGGGTGGTGATTACAACCCTTATATTTTAAATAGGGAACATGGGTCGAGTGTTACATCATTTGAAAGCTCTTTTTTTCTGAATTCATCGCACAAATTTTTTTTGAAGTTTTGACAACTCGTTTAAAAATTATTTACAGTTGAAAATGCAAAAACGCATTTCACTCATTCCGATAAGAAATGTGCTGATAGTCAATGTTTTGTTGGTTTGTAAGCCAAAAATTGACTACCAGAACATTTCTTATCGGAATGAGAGAAATGCGGTTTATTATTTCAGTTTATCGGTCGGTTTGATACTTGATAGTACCACCGAAAATTAATTTCACAATGGTGTATTCTGTAGAAGAAAGAGTTGAAATAATTACTCTTTTTTTCAAAAACGATGACTGTGCCAACCCGACCGCAAATTTGTTTAATGAACGACATCCGAACAGACATGTTAACAGAAAATACATTTTGGAGTTAGTTGCAAAGTTTCGACAATGTGGTTCAGTAGCTAACAAAAAACGGGATCCTGAACGTGAATTTCCTGTTAGAAATGAGACTACTGAGATTGAAGTTTTAGGACAAATTGCTGCAGACCCAACTTTGAGCACGAGAAAATTGGCCACTGTTTCAAACATCAAAAGAAGAACTATTCAGCGAATATTAAAGCATCATAAATTTCACCCGTGTAAAATTAATCTTGTACAACAACTGAATGAAGATGATTTGGATCGGCGGCTGGAGTTTTTGTGAAGTTATGACTGCACGAATAGCTGATAACGGGAACTTTCTGTTCAATATCTGTTTTTCAGACGAGTGTACGTTTTTATTAAACTCTACAGTCAATCGTCATAATTTTCGCTATTGGGCAGATAATGATCCAAGAAATGTTCACGAAGTCCACACTCAAACTCCACAGAAATTGAATGTCTGGACTGGCATTTTTGGAGACCGTTTAATCGGACCAATTTTCCTTGTTGGCAATTTGAGTGGCGAAACGTATTTGGAGTTACTAGAAGACATCGTTTACCCTCTACTAATTGAAATTGTTAAAAATGATGATCGCTATCAAGAAAATCAATTAGTGTTTCAACAAGATGTAGCTCCTCCGCATTTTACACAACGTGTTAGGGAGTTTTTGAACAGAGAGTTTCCAGAGCAATGGATTTGGCGTAGAGGCGCTATTGAGTGGCCCCCTAGATCACCGGATTGAACTCCTAAAACGTCTTTTTATGGGGCCATTTAAAGAATAGAATTTTTGCAACAGAACCGGAGTCTCTGGAAGAATTACGAAGACGCATTGTTGAAGAATGCCGTCTAATAACTCCAGAAATGCTCCAGGATGTCAGAGCTCGTTTTGAACAAAATTTGTACTTTTGTATGGAAGCTGGTGGTCAACAATTTGAATACTTACGTAACTGAATAAACATTTTTGAACGCTTGGTTTTGTTTTTTAATTTTTTTAACGAAGAATTGACTATTTGGAGCATTTCTTATCACAATGAATGAAATACGTTGACCCATGTTCCCTATTTAAAATATAAGGGTTGATATCACCACCCCTAAGGGGTTGATGTGACACAGTTGAGTTTTATGTCAAAACATGTCCCCCTCAATATTTAAATTGACGTGTTTCAGCGTTTCAAAAAAAAATATCTCTGGACGCAAATCGGCCTGCTTCGTTTTCAATGCGCCACCCTGTATATTGAAACTATTTCGTAAATAAATATAATAGGGACGTGCCTGATATCTCACAAATGTACAATACTCAATGGTGAAGATACGGGAATGTTTCGCTGAATTTAAACTGCTACTTTCATAGTAATCTGCGCGAAAATTTGAAATTCATTTTATGACTCATAGAAATCGCTTTAGCATATTATTTGAAATCAAATTTCGGTTCTCAGCATGTAGTAAATTATGTAAGAGCCAGTCATTTTTTATTTATTACAGTCAAAACACAGTATTAAAATTTTCATCATATATATTTATTTTCCTAACATGCTGGTGAATCGCAAAAGCGGAGCTAATAATGAAGTGGAAAATATAATAACATTATAAGTAAGAAATATATTTATTGAGTCTGTGACACAGTGTAAACGCAAGGAGAATAATTATTCGCTAATTCTGTGTACCACGTGGTGCTTAACACACTAAAGAAACACAACTTGCTTAACAAAATAGGAATTTGTAAAATTACTATGAAGTAATACTAAAACCCTATTTTTGGTGGACATATTTAAAACTAGATCTTGATTTATTATAAGAAAAGCTGTGTTCTGGTAGTGAATTTTCATAGAAATGATCTGGCAGCAACTATTTTTTTTATAACTTTTTTTCTTGTGACATAAAAATATAAATTTTCACATACAGTTTACCTGTTATATCATAAACCTACGTACCAAATTTAGTTATCATAGCCTTTTTATTTCCCGAAAGAAAAACCAAAATTTTTCCGGAAAAATTTGTCCGATTTTCCTGTCTAACGAGCTTATCCAAACCACTATATATATATATATATATATATATATATATATATATATATATATATATATATATATATATATATATATATATATATATATATATATATATATATATATATATATGTGTGTGTGTTCGAAAAGATTTACGCGGTCTTTAGTGTGAGACATACTTGTCGCGGGTTGAACCGCGTCCAGAATTTATCAAAACTCGACGTTTCGGCTCCTGTTTTGGAGCCATTTTCAAGAGGTAAAGGAACTATGTAAGGACGTGAACTTTAAGTATATAAACACCGAATTACTAAAATTTCTTGAAAAACACAGTCTTATCCACGACAGGCAGTATGGATTCCGTCAGCGCAGATCGACTGCCGACCTCCTTGCCTTTGTCACCCATTCTTGGAACAAGTCTATAGAACAACACGGTAAATCCCAGATTGTTGTTCTAGACATATCCAAAGCATTCGACCAGGTCTGGCACGCAGCGCTGCTTAATAAACTTCCGGCCTATGGCCTACCACCAAAACTTTGTACCTGGATAGCAAATTTCCTCTTCAACAGGACCATCTGTTGTTGTGGATGGCCATTTCTCTAAACTGTATCCAATTAATGCAGGAGTTCCTCAAGGTTCTGCTTTAGCCCCTACTTTGTTCTTCTCCACATCAATGACCTCCTCTCTAGCACATCCAACCCAGTTTACAGCTACGCGGACGACAGCACCCTCCATTCAAATATACAATATTCTAAGCCTGTCTCTTTAGCCCAATTAGATGAGGATCGCAGACTCATTGAGAGTTCTGTCTCCGTGGATCTCCAAAAAATATTAGACTGGGGAAGTAGAAATCTTGTACAATTCAACCCCACCAAAACTAAGTCTTGCTTTCTTTCCCACAAGAGATACACCAGCCCTAGACCCATCACAATGAACAACCAACCTTTTTCTTGTTGGCATTTCTGTGAATCGAAATCTTAATTGGCACCAACATGTCACATCAATTGTAGAAGCAGCTGCTAAGAAATTAGGTTTCCTCTTCCGGGCTCGCAAATACTTTTCAGCAGCTAATCTCTATACCTTATATACTTCACAAATAAGGCCAGACCTCGAATACTGCTCCCACATCTGGGGTGCCGCTGCCGCTTCTACACTCGCTATCCTGGACTCCATTCAAAAGAGAGCTATACGTCTCATCGGTGACCCTACCCTCACCCAAAGGCTGCCATCCCTTGCCCACCGACGTGCCGTTGGTGACCTTTCTGTCTTTTAGTGAATTTTCTTAAAAAAAATTCACTAATAAGGAGATCCCGACTTTTGAATTTTAAAAAACATTCTTCAAATGAGCGCTAATTAGGCCCCCTACACATATCCGTGGTCAGTTTCGATTTTTATATGTTTATATATATATATATATATATATATATATATATATATATATATATATATATATATATATATATATATATATATATATATATATATATATATATATATATATATATATATATATATATATATATATATATATATATATATATATACGTATCACACCGATAACTCAAAAAATAATGGGCCGATTTTGACAAAATTTGGTAAATACTATCCTTTTGTAAGTGGCTTGGATAAGTTCGTTACCCAGGAAAATCGGCCGAGGTTTTCCCGGAAAATTTTGTGTTTTCTTTAGAAAAAAATTCATATCTCCGGAAATAACAAAGTAAGTAAGGGCAACAAAATTTGGTACATCCTTTTATATCGCTATAGTTAAATCACCTACCCAAATTTTCTTTTTTTGTTTAATCAAACACGCCTTATGTTAATGCATTTTTGCATTTTCCATCGAAATATAATGCATGTGTGTAAGAAAAGAAATTCTGGATGCAGCAAGGGCGTTATGGTAGCGAATTTTGATCAAATGCTTCATATTTGAATAGCCCAATTTGCTATTAACCTATAAGGTTGACCAAGAAACGAGTTTTTCCGGGAACACTTTAAGCTTACTTTTGAAAATTTTTGTACATTTTCACACAATAAAGTTATTTTTATGAAACATGGCATATTGTTTTTATTATAGATATCTGCGTGGGCACTGCTCAGAGGAGCTTTCCTCCATAGTTCCCCCACCTGCTGCCCCCAACAGATTTACCAGGGGAACAGAGCGAATACACCCTTTTACTGTCCAGGTCACCAGACTTAGAAGATCTTGTTATGCCCGCTCTTTTGTCCCGAGGACTTCCAAATTGTGGAATTCCTTGCCGGCACATGTTTTTTCTTCTCCTCCGAACCTCCAAATCTTCAAGTCCAGAATTAACAAGCTGCCTCTTTCCTCCTTGTCAACACCCACGGTACGATAATATTTAGGCTGTAAGCCCTCGTGGTGTGTTGTTGAAATTTAAAAAAAAATAAAAAAAATTTAAGGCATCAATCTGTCTACTTCTTAGAGCGGTAGACAACGGTGCGTTGGGTTGTAATAGCTCGATTACGGGGCCTCAATATACCTACTCCCCAGATCACGCCGGAGATGTGTGTTGAACCCTGGGCCTAAGAGATATCTGTCTTAGGCTTAGGTTTGAGCACACTAAGACCTTAGAGACGATCTCCAGTAAGATTTTGGGAGTAGGTAGAGATACAACCACCCAATCCACCTTTATCCACCGCTCTAGGCAGATTGAGGCCTTAAATCACTATATTATATTATTGTTATGATAATTCACTACCATAACGCACTTGCTGCGTCCCGAACAAGTTTGATTAGGTACACGTCATATATAAATTTGATTAAAATTGATAAACGCCTATAGGGTGTTGTCATTCTTTTGAAAATCAAAACATATGGGGTCTGAAAATGATCGCGGATATAAGCTCTTATAGTTCTAAATCACGCTAATTTAAAAAAAGCCTGGACGCAGCAAGTGCGTTATGGTAGTTAACTTTCATAGAAATTATCTGGCACAAAGTATTTTATTACAACTTTTTTTTCTTGTAACATAGAAATCTAAATTTTGGTGTATAGTTTACTTTTTATATCGTAAACCTACCTACCAAATTTGGTTATCATAGATTTTTTATTTTTTAAGATAATTTTTTTTTTCAAATGAAAACTCAAAATTTTTCCGGAAAACCTCGTCCGATTTTTCTGATTAACGAACTCATCAAAGCCATTTATAAAAGGAAGGTACGTGCCAAATTTTATTAAAATCAGCCCATTATTCTTTGAGATAAAAATTTTTTTTGAATGAAAACTGAAAATTTTCCCGGAAAACCTCTTCCGATTTTCTTGACTAACAAACTTGTCAAATCCATTTACAAAAAAAAGGTACGTGCCAAATTTTATGAAAATCGGCTTATTACTTTTTTAATTATATATATATATATATATATATATATATATATATATATATATATATATATATATATATATATATATATATATATATATATATATATATATATATATATAGATATATATAGATATAAACATATAAAAATTGAAACTGACCCCGGATATGGGTTCTAGGGGTCCTAGTTCGCGCTCATTTGAAAAAAAAATTTTCCAAAATTCAAAAGTCGGGATCTCCCCATTAGTGAATTTTTTCTACGAAAATTCACTAAAAATCGAAAATTTTAAAGTCGTTTCCTTTCTAAAAGCGAAATTTTATTTACGAAAATTCTTCATTAATTATAAAAATCAAGTATGTTCCACTTTTTCAGCCGTTCCATAAAAATCAAGCCCAAACAAAAGTGAATTCGGACATTTCGCGCCATGAAAAATTTCTCTGTTACAAATAACTACTCATATAAGAAATATGTGCATAAAAATAACACGTCAATGTACCACATATTAATTGAGATTTTCATATGCGCTTAACGTTTGCATCTTTATACCATATGCACGCAACGTTAGGGTTGGTTACCAACTGTAAACGATATAAACGTGAGTTCGCAATTTCCTTCGGTCATTTCTGATAATGAATCTAATCAGTGCTGTGGTAATATGTGCTATAGTGTCATCGGCTTCTTCAAGCTGGATGAAAGACCTTAAGGACTTGACGGAACAAAAAGGGTTCAATTTCGGTAGTGGATTCCAGTTATACTTAGATACTAATGACAACAAAAACTCTAGTTTATTAGAAAAACATGCCTTAAGGTTGGATTACGCAGGATATGGAGTTAGTATAGGAAAACGCAAAGGAAAGGAGGCCATCGAAGTAGGATTTTATACAAACGAAAATGGTGAAGGTTAGTTCTAAGCTGTTACAGTCTTTCGGGTATTAGAAGCAGTTTTGATTAATACATCCTTTTCAATGGACATATTTTTGAAACGCGGTAAAAGCTGTGGCGTTTTTAATTCACCACAAATGATAAAAAAATTATTACGCCTTAGTTTTGTTTTTGATTTCATAGGAGGTACATTTTAATTTTATTTAAAATAAATTGTAGAGGAATGTATAGTTGGTTTAAGAATAATTCTGTTTGGAGGAATATATTTTGAATTTTTTGTAATAGCTCGATTTACATACAAAAGATTTTTAGTTTAATAGCCGTTGTATCCCATTTCAGTTTACTATATGTTGGTGTTATTTTTACTATCATTATTAGTATATTAATTACCATAAATTATACAATATGCCTATACAAGTGTAAGACTTGTGGTGTATAATAACATAATTAATCGAGTTTATCCAGAACTGCCTCATAGCTAGTGCATATCAAATTCAACAAACTTGAAATTTTGACGTTCCAACTAAAATTACCTGTCGCTTCCATGTCTTTCTTCGGATATTTCACCCCATGCCTTCATTTACACAATTTCTTTTAACAGCCCATATTTTTTGCCAAAATTGTAAATTTAGTACGAGACGTTGAATGACAATAGTGACATTAAATCGACCTCTCTCCTATAATTATGTATTTTTTTTTTCAAAAAAGTACACTTGCCAATTACAGTAAACACTTTACAGACTGGTAATTTGTAGTTTGTGAGAAACATATGGCAAGTAGAGGAGCTCTTCGGTTATCTCCTTATGGTCTAGATCAAGAATTGTATTAAATTTGTTAACATCCTTTGCTTTATGGCAAGTTACTATTAGTAATATTTCTCTTTAAAAATTCACTAATGAAGAGATCTGTGTTTTTATTCATACATACATATATATATATATATATATATATATATATATATATATATATATATATATATATATATATATATATATATATATATATATATATATATATATATTGTAGTGAAATCTATCTAATACTTGTAACAATTCTTTACTCGTGAGTTCTACGAATCGAGGCAAGAAGCGATACGTACACAGTAATAAATTTTAAAGTATATTTTATTTAGACTAATGGGTATAAAATGAAACAATTATTATATTAAATATACTAACTCAAAATTCTGGTAATTACTTGTCCTTGTCCATAATAGTTTTCAACGTAAATAATAATTGAACAAATGAACTGATATCTCCTGCGGCGGTAGATCCTCCGGTGGAAGTTGTGACTGGCGGTGTCGACACCTTGCTGGGTTGTTGGCAGAGCTGTCTGAATAACTTTAACCGTGGCGTACTTGGACCCTAAACAACAAGTTGTACTATACTATCGTACTTTAGGAAACTTGATGATGTAAATTAGTATCTCAAGTGATAATATGCTGTACAGCGGTGAACGTCACGGTGCCTAGCAACGTCTAGCTTGACGTTCCTCCACCTAATGCCTCTAGGGTCGTTCTTCCGGGGCGATCAGTACCTCTCACCAGCGTTGACGCATTTAGGGCGCTCACAAACCAGTCAGGCTTACAATATATATATATATATATATATATATATATATATATATATATATATATATATATATATATATATATATATATATATACGTATATAAGTACACTTGGAGAAACCCGAATTACCACAACACATCTTTTTAAAAACCTAATCTTGTAGTGAAACGATCTTTAGGTCTTTAAAAAGATGTGTTGTGGTCATTTGGGTTTCTCCAAGTGTACTTATCATAGGTTCCAGTCTTTACATAGTGATATATATATATATATATATATATATATATATATATATATATATATATATATATATATATCGTCTCGATAACTCAAAGATAATGGACCGATTTTGATAACATTTGGCAGGTACCTTCATTTCGTAAGTGAACAAGTTCGTTAGCCAGAAAAATCGAACCTGAAAAATTTTGGGTTTTCTTTCGGAAAACTTTTGTATCTCCGAAAATAACAAAGCTATGGCAACCAAATTTGGCTATCAAGTATACACTGTTAAAGGAAAAAAATATAGACATTTAAAAAAAAGAGTGCCACTGATGACCAGGGCAATGCACAAAACGAAAATATTTTATATGGATAACAAGATCTGTTGTATATTACAGACAAAGATTGGGTTTTCTTGACGTAAAAAGGTCAAGAAATAACAGAAAAATTACGATTTAGATTTATATGTTATAAGAAAAAAATTATGTTTGGTGCCAGATTATTTCTATGAAATTTCATTACCATAACGCACTTGCTGCGTCCAGACATTTTTTTGAGGTTAGTCTTTGGCCAATCACTGACGCCACGAAGCAGTTTAACTTTACCATCCTGGTAATGTTGCCGGATTCCTTCCTTTCTGTAACGATGGTTGCGATTTTTAACGTGCTTGACATCGCACGAAACACAGGATGGACGGCTCAACGCCCTGACGACCTCGGTTGATGTTATTTTACAGTATGTACTGAAAAATAGATCGACGTTTCTACTGCGACTTGAACCCACAATCCTTGCGTCCAGAGGCACATGTTCTTACCCCTGGACCACCGATGCTGTCTTCCGTATAGTTAAAATATAGATATGACCAAGATCTTATTACATTTATCCCACTTTCATTATAAAAGAGAAAGAAGTACATATAACATTATTTGATTCATTTTAGTAATCTTTTTACAATTTCCTTTGGATTCTAAATGTTTTTTTTAATTCCTTAAAGTTATTTGTTTATTTTTACTTAAATCGCTATTAGGTATTATGGATTGTATACGCAGACGCTTCTATGAAATTTTAGGTTGTGACATAATACTACCAATTCTTGCAGATTAGAGCAATCTTATGTTAATTATTGTATTTATATTTATGATGTGAATAAAGTTTGTATATATATATATATATATATATATATATATATATATATATATATATATATATATATATATATATATATATATATATATATATACAGGGTTTTTCACGATAGCCGTGCATTAGAAGTTTATGAAGTTCCCTGATATCCTAAATTTTGAAATTTTGGCAGCGGTCACAATTCGTAATTGTCTTTTATTCTAAAATATTTTCAAGGTCACATCACTTCCGGTTATACCGGAAGTGGTCATCAACTTTGGTAATTTAAATAGAATGCCCTATTTTTTATTGCATATTCGAATTCGCCATAACATTTTGTGAAGATTTATATAAGACTTTCCTATTCCTATCTTCAACTGTTCCAAAAGTTTTGTGATTTCTCTGTATAACGGTGATTTTGCAACCTTATTTATAATAGTTTGTATTTCACATGTTTTTAAAGATAAAAGGCTCGAATTTAGAATTTCGTAACTTGTGGTAGAGAGCTTTCATATTATGTGTCCTAAGTTTACCTGTGTCATACAGAGTGTTCTAAATTTAGTTACTAACTTAGGCATATTCAACGTGGAAAAGTATTATTTTTTTCAAATAGAACATCCTGTATATTATTAAAAATTCGAGTTCTAAATTTAATTCTACACCGGTTTGATATAAGTTTTTCTATGCCTATGTTCAATATGTTGCTTGTTATTAGCATTTTTAGGTAACAACCTCCCCTTCTAAAGAGTGCATGTTAGACTACACAACAAATGCAGCTGTGATTGTCAGTCAGATAACAAAAGTGATATGATTTCATAAAAATATTTAATGTAATTATGAAGAAAAAATTTAAAACAAATATTAACAATAAACAAAAAACTGAACAAAGACAAATAAAAAAAAGTTAATTCAAATTTAAATGCTACGATCACTAAAAATGTTCTATGTGACCACCATCTTGGTCAAAATTCTACGATTCATCTCATTCGTAGTAGCTCTTTTGATTTCATTTGGATCCAAATCTCTAAAAGCTGTAATTACACGATTTAAAAGATCCTCTCTACTTTGCACTGCTGTGTCATAGACTTGACTTTTTATACGCCCCCAGAGATAAAAATCGGCAGGCGTTAAATTAGTAGAGCGGGGAGGCCATCTCTAAGGACCGTTGGGTCCACTCCATTTGTCTTCAAATAATTGCGTTAAGTGCCAGTAAACTTCACCAGTGGAGTAGGCAGGCGCGCCGTCTAGCTAATACCAGCAGATTTGCCTTGTATCTAGTGGTAGCCTTGCCAGAAAATTACGGACAAATCCCCTTAATAGTTCCAAATACTTTTCACCGTTTAAATTTTCTTCGTAAATTTCATAAGAGGCCTTATTGTCCATAATAATGCAAAGCATATTAAAACTGAAATTTGTTTGAAAGCGTCCTTTTCTAATTATATTAGGGTTTTCACTTGCCCAAAAATGACTATTCCTCCTATTCGCAATTCCTTCCCTTCTAAATTTCGATTCGTCGGTCCAGATAATTTTAGAGAGAAAATTCTCATCTTGTTGAATATTCAGAAACATGTGTTCACAGAATTCTACTCTTTTTAAATGGTCACCAGGTCGAAGTCCTTGTAGTACTATTTCTGAATATGGGTGAATTTTAGGAGATTTCAATATTCTATGCACAGATGTACTTGATATTCCCAAAGCTCGAGTAGCTGCAGGAATAGAGCTACGCGGGTAAACTTGAAAATAAGCCAAAACGTTTATCTCATTATCTTCATTTTCAGTTACTGGCTTTGGATCATGTTGTGTAGTTTTTACACTTCCAGTCAATTTAAATCGTTCCTCTATCCTTGCGAATTATCCTCTTGTCATTGCCGATAGCGTGGGATACCTCTCGTTAAACATCCTGCATGTTCTGCTAACAATCCGATTGCATTCCCCATGGATATAAAATAAATGTAAAATATCCATATTAGAGTACTTTTCACTATTCTGCATTTTTATTGGCTTATTATTTCTATAACGTGAGTAATACAAACACACTCAGATTAACTTTCAAATATAAATGACGCTTTAGAATTCATGTGTTGTCAAAATTCTGTTTTCTGACAGCCATAGCTGCCTCTATTGTTCAGCGTGATGTATATTCTCTAGAAAAGGAGTTTGTTACCTAAAAACTCTAGTAGCAAGTTACTCGTAAGAGATAGGTATAGGAAAACTTATATAAAACCGGTGTAGAATTAAATTTAGAACTCGAATTTTTAATAATATACAGGGTGCACCATTTGAAAAAAAAAGACTTTTGCAACATTGAATATCTGTAAGTTGGTCTTTAAATTTAAAACACTCCGTATGATACAGGTAAACTTTAGTTAGATAATATGAAGGCTTCATCCTAGAAGTTATAGTATTCTAAATTCCAGCCTTTTATCTTTAAAAACATGTGAAATACAAAGTGTTATAAATGAGGGTAGAGTTACGCAAAATGCAAAAAAATCACAATATATTTGAAACAGTTGAATATAGGGATAGGAAAGCCTTATATAAATCTTCACAAAATATTATGGAGAATTCGAATATGCAATAAAAAATATGGCATTCTATTTATATTAGCAAAGTGATGACTACTTCCGGTTTAACCGGAAGTTAAGTCAGCTTGAACATATTTTAGAATAAAAGAAAATTATGAATTGTGACCGCTGCCAAAATTTCAAAATTTATGATACCAGGGAACTTCATAAACTTCTACTGCACGGCTATCGTGAAAAACCCTATATATATATATATATATATATATATATATATATATATATATATATATATATATATATATATATATATGTATATATATATATATATATATATATATATATATATATATATATATATATATATATATATATATATATATATATATATATATATACATATATACTGAAGCCCACAATGAACAAAATGGATTGTGTGTTTAGGAAATTTTAGGTTAAAACACAATACTTGGAGCGTAAAAATATGTTTACTTAATCCGAAAAATTACCAAAGCTTGCCTAATTATGTCATAATTTTAGTTTGGAATTATAAAGATGATACAGTTGTAAAAAATTAACTGCTACAACTGCATAACCATAGTTGTAAACTTTTTCTGTACAAAACCTAAGATCTTTACATAAAGATATTTTCAGGAAGAGGCAAGAAGACTGGGGAAATGATTTTACCGGCGCTAATTGGATTTAAACTATCAAGCGTATTAGCACTGAAATTTGCCACTGTAGGTGCTATAGTACTGAAGGCGTTGGGTATTGCAAAGGTGGCTTTTGTAGTCGCATCCATATTGATAATACACAAGTTGTTTTCTCATGGACATCATCAATCACAAAAACCATATTTCGAAGTGGACCATTTACCATCAGAAGTCCATCCATCATATCTGGAATATCCAGGTGAGTACTGATTTTAGTAAAGTGACAAAAGTCACAGGGATTACATTTTTTTATGATTAATGTTTTGTCACATACAGTGTGATGATAAAGTTTGCAACATAATTCATATATGCGTTATTTACTCTTTTAAAAACGCTCGGACAGGTTAATTGTATCTTTTCAGTTGCCAACTATGACGTAAATATTACATTTAGACGTCACCTATTTCTACCATCATAAGTTTTTTCAAACGACAACCATATTTTTTGCTGTTTTCCATAGAACTGCTTACCACTTAAATGATGATCAAAGAAATTGGTACTTTACATAACCATTTTTTTACATGCATTATTTACTTTAAGAATGGAAACGTAGATTTAATAACAAATAAGAAATATTTTTAATTGTTTTTATATCGGACAAGTTTTCTGTAGAATAATGAGGTGTTCCTTGACATCTTCAAAGTAATAAACGCTTGATCTCGTAATTTTTGATACGTTGTTACGTAACTATTTGATTGGTGGAACAAAAAGTAAAGTCCAAATCAATTTTTAACAACACTCGTTGGGTTAATTTATTTATTATTTGCTGTTATCAGTATTTAGTATTATGGCAGTATGTATTTGGAATTCAGTGAATAAAGAAAATAATGTTAAACCGTGAATTAATTTCAATTATTACGTACCGTTTAAATTAATTCGTAGTCTTAGTGGTAAAAGTGTAAAAGTGCTAAAAGTGATCAATCGTTAGTCGAATTTAACAAAAAATTGCACGTTTAACCGAAAGGGAAATAATAGAGCTATCAATGGTGATTGGACACGTCGACAGGCTTAGAAATCATCACAAAACCTGCAAGTTACTTAACCAATAACATTTTAATAGATCGCCAATTGCAAGATCTACGCAGTAAGTAATTGGATGCCAAAGGTACAGAAACATGATCCATAAAATATAGTTACCTCGACAAGGTCCACCTTGAGTAACTAGAGGAGTCAGATTGGATCAATTGCTTAAGTCTAAAGAAAATGCTTACCATTCTACAAGGAAACTAGCCCCCCTAAAAACAACGTGGACAAATCTTTAGTGGTAAAATTATTCAAACAACAGAAGCATCTTCCTTACAAAGTGCAATTGATATACAAGTTAACGATGATGATTTAGACTACCGTTTACAGTTTAGTAAACAATTATTAATGTTTGCTGCGATGAAGACCCAAATTTCCTTAATGATTCTCTTTTCCGATGAAGCCACTTTTTGCCTGAATGCTAGAGTAAATCGTCATAACTCAAGATGTTTGTCACGGAAAAATCCTCATTGGACTCGAAACTACCGCAGTCAACGTCATGGAAAAGTGAATATTTGGATCGCCTTCTTTTTTAAGGAAATATTACAGCCGCACGCCACCTAAATTTCTTGCGATTCGATTTTGTGCCAGCTCTGGCAGTAATTTTTCCAAATAATCACGAGGCCGATGTGTCCCATCAACATATTAGGTTTCAGAAAGATAGGCCGCCTCCTCACTTTGGTGTAGACGTTTTTTAATATCTAGATGCCACGTTTCCTGAAAGATGTATAGGGAGTCTAGGAGCAATTGAGTAGCCACTGTGTTCCCCAGACTTGACTCCTTTGGATTGTTTCTCTAACGTTACCTGAAATTGAAAGATAATTTCAAGAGACCAGATAATTTAGATGAGCTAAATTAGCTCTGACATTTTTGTGCGCAGTGTAAAATTTGAACATTTGCGCTAAATTTTGTTTATTTTCCTTCGTTCTTCGTTGATTTTTGCCATTAAATTTACGTTTGAATTTTTTTTTAAAGTAAATAATGCTTTTCGAAAAATATGTTATGTCAGGTACCATTTTTTTTCATCATGATTTAAGTAGTGAGCAAGTCTATGGAAAAACAGCAAAAACATATAGTTCTGATAAAAAAAAACTTATGATGATATCACCGTTCAAAGGTAGGTGACGTGATATAATTTTTACATCATAAGCTGGCAAATGAAAAGATAAAATTGACCTGTACAAGCTTTTTTCTTGAAAAATTAAATAACGCATTTCCGATTTATGTTACAAACTTTATCATCACACTGGAGATATGTACAATACTGTTCAATATAAATAATTGTCTAGAACTAAGTAGTAACTGTACAACTGTTACAAAAGCTTCTTTGTACCTTTTATGTATACAGAGAAGGTTTAATTTAAGCTCATGCTTGTCCATGATGATTTTCGCGAATTTTTAAAGAACTTTCGCTTTTAGAGAGGTAACGCGAAAAATTTCCTGAAGTGAGCATGAATTAGAGCTTTTGGAATCCATATCCAAGGTTAAGTTTTAGGCTTTTGGTTTATATATACAGGATATAACAAATAAATGCTAAAAATTGAGGGGGTGATTGCTTCTACAAAATTAAATGGGGGTCTTTTATAAAAAAATTATACACCCCCTCCTGTAAAGATACGTTCCCATAAAGGAGTGCCAAAAAAGTAGTTTTTAATTTTTTTATTAAACGTGATAAATTAAGTGGATGTTGTATGCCATCTAGAAGACATTCACTGAAAATTTTGTTTGTTTTCCCGTAAAGTTGTAAAGGGTAAAAAAAGCCACCCCTAGAACCTTTCACATGTTACCTTACATTTATTCTTACAGCTATATCGCCATTTTAAAGTACATTTTGAATAGCTTGATTCATCCTAAACCAGGAAGATCTCTTGTATTTTTTTCGTAAATTTAACGATTTCTGGAGAAACGAATTATTTAAATTAGGGTATTTAGCATATACCAAAATAAAGAAATAATTATTGAAAACAAACTACCTATGTATCTTATGTAATTTTTTTTCCCTTAGGGCTCGTCCGCGGCTTTGCCGCCGCGAAGATCAGTTGTCTTTTGCGGTCCAGAGTTTTCCACTCGCACAAGATGTGCTGGGCTGATTGCTCTCCCTCCCCGCAGAGTCTCCATGCGAGGTCCCCCTCGAACCGCCCCATTTTATGCAGGTTTCTTGGCGGCCATGTGTCCCGCCAAGAGACCTGTTATGTTTCTGAGCTGTCCTCTGCTAAGATTTAGCAGCTCCACAGCTCCATTTGAAATGGGTTCGACAATTACTGACTTCCCAAGTCACCCAGATGAGGGTGACCTCATTCTGCCCAGCCAGGTCGCTCGTCTCGGCACTCACTCACCAGCCAAGAGTTTACCCGTGGGCTACTTAGGGCCTTAATTGCTGCCTAGCTGTCTGTGGCTATGAGGATCTGCTTGCTGGTGTAGCCCCTCCTCTTGTTCTCCCGCACACAGTGCAGGATAGCGTACATTTCGACCTGAAAGACCGTTGCATGTGCTCCGAGGGAAATGCTATGACTTACCCTCGGTCCTTCCGAATAAACACCTGCTCCCGTCCCACGCTTCCCGCCGGGTCCCTCAGTGAACCAGACGAGCGCGTCCCGTGGTATTCCCGGCGTCTCCTCCCGCCATGCCTCGCGGTCGGGTATGTCGACTGTAAAGTTGTTTTCCCTGCAGATTCACGGGCTCGCAAAGTCTGACCTCATTTCAAGCATGGGCTCCTTCATGATCTCCTGAATTTTGCAGTGGCCCCTGAAGCCTGGGTTGATCTTCAGTCTACCATTGCAGGCTAGTCTGTATAGTCCTAGCCTGGCCTCCACCATAATAACTAAGTGTAGGGGGGGGGGGGAAGATCCAACAACACCTTCATGGCGGCTATTGGGGTTAAAGACACGGCCCCTGTCATGCCCAGGTAAGCCATCCTTTGGATTTTGCCTAGTTTTTGTGTCACCTTAGACCACCAGACCAGTGCCGCGTATGTTACCGATGGTCTGACTATCCTTGTGTACACCCGGTGGGCCATACTAGGTCTTAGTCCCAACGTTTTTCCATATAGCCGCCTAGTGACGGCTAGGGTCATGCCTGCCTTACGCAGTATTTTTTCAACGTGACCATTCCAGGTTAGCTTAGAGGCCAATACGACCCCAAGATGTTTTATCTCCCTGGACATTGGAATGCTACTACCTTGTAAAGTGAGAGTTGTGTGGCTCTCCCATATCCTCCTCCTCGTAAACGGTATAACGTTTGCTTTTCGGGGCTCACTCCGTGCCCTTGATCACCGTCCACCTTTCCACCACACTTCAGTGCTATCTGCATGCACTCCCACACTGACTGTGTAACCTTTCCTCGGACTAAGATGACAATGTCGTCCGCATAGCCCTGTACCTGATACCTCCCTACCGAGAGCCTCCCTAGCAGGCCGTCCACGACTAGGCACCAGAGCAAGGGAGACAGAACGCTTCCTTGCGGACATCCCGCCGTGACCCTCGCCAGGAGAGTCCCTGCCGCGAGTGTGCAGCACCTGCAGCAGGTCTCCTCTATTCCACGCTCCCTGTCAGCTGCCATAACCGATCCGAATCAGGTGTTGCTGAAGGCCCGCTCTATGTCTAGAAAGGCCCCCAGAACCACCTTTCTGTTCTCCAGCGTATTCTCCAGTTTCAGCACTAGTTGGTGCAGTGCTGTTTCTGTTGAGACCCCTGCCATGTATGCATATTCTCCGCAGTGTAGGAGATATGCTTCCAGTACACTGCCTCTAATGTGCCGGTCGAGCAGTTTTTCCATTGTTTTTAGCAAGAAGGACATGAGACTTATTGTCCTCAGGGACTTTGCCTGGTCTGTTGGACGCCCGGGTGTATTTAACATTAATAACCAATAAAAATCACAATGAATGTTGAAAATGACCCCCTTAAGCCATTACACAAGAGTCTACAAGTCGTCGCGTAGGACTGCGTATTCGATAAAAAATTTCAGGGTAATCTTGTGTTAGCCTACACGGTTCAATAATGCAGTTTCTTATGTCTTATAAGTTTTTAATGGGAGTCATAAACACCAAAGTTTTTAAAAGGCCCCAATTAGAAAAATGTAAAGGATTTAAGTCGGGGATTTGAGCAGGCCAAAACTGACATCCGCCTAGGCCTATCCATCAAATTTAATGTTCTGAAAATGATCACACTATTACCTTTAAATGGCAGTAACTGGCACTTAATTTGTAAGAATTAGATTATCATTAAAAATATCAAGCAGCCGTTTACTACATAAAGTACAGTTCAACTAAAGTTCTACGCTATGTAAATTATGCTATGTGATTCAATTAATATTTTTTAATCTTTATAAATCATTGAAGAATGAATGAATTAATTTAAATATATATATTTTACAAAAATAGCTGCAGGAAAAAACTACCGCCTATAACCTTACGGAAAAACTAACAAACTGTTAGCTGAGTGTCTTCTCGATGGCAGCCAACATCTACTTAAGTTCACTTCTGTCTGAGACTGTCAATAATTCTAAAAATTAGATAAGTCGATGATTTAAAAGCCATTTGCAATTTTATGACAAAGGGTTTTCAGTCTGTCATTTCTCAGGTGGGACTCCTGGCCCATATGTCATGACAGAAAAGTCAGCTGTTAACTAAGACATATGTTTAGTTTTACCGCGCAATTTTAATGTTGTTAGCAGTGCAGTCTTGTAGTTCACAAGAGTCTGACATAACCACAGTACATTGTGCGCATGTGCCACCCCTCGAAAAAAGGTGGGACATGCGCACAATATATTGTAGTTATGTCATACTTTTGTGACACACAAGACTGTACTGCTAACAATTTTAAATAGTTTGATAATTTTTTGTTTGGTTTGTATAACTTCAGCTCAGAAATTTGCTAGGGTATGGGCAAACGCAGTTCAACTTATTTTATGTTACCTAACCAGCTAATTGCTCAGGATTTTAGTTGCAGTTTTACAAGTTCCGTTAGTTCAAAGTTTTAATTTAAAATTTCCTAATTGGCAATTTCCACATGGTGCTTAAATTTTCCCTATTCTTTATTGATCTACTTTAGAAACCCTTAAAACTTATTGCAACCGGCAACTTGCAATTAAAAGTTATTTGCATAATTTAGCAAATTCAGGAAACCTAAAAGTATCGAAGAGTTAGAAGGTACATTCTATTATTCTCGTAACATACTTTAGACTTGGCCAAATATTGAAATTACGCTTCTTGGTTAAGTTTTTTGATGAAACTTTTAGAAAATTCACTAATAGAAAGGTATCGATGGTGACTTTGCAAAAATTTGTGCAAATGAGCGCGAAGTTGGCACCCTAGTACCCGAATTCAAGATCCGTTATAATTTTCATATTGCTATATATATATATATATATATATATATATATATATATATATATATAAATATATATATATATATATATATATATATATATATATATATATATATATATATATATATATATATATATATATATATATATATATATATATATATATATATATGCATCCAACCGATAACACAAAAAGTAATTAACCGATTTTGCTGTAACTTTGCACGTCCCTTTCCTTTACTAATAGCTTGGATGAGTTCATCAGCCAGCCCGACCGGACAAGTTTTTCCAAAAAAAATTTGAAAGTTTTTTGTGATCAAATTTGGTAAGATGATGTCCTGCTAGAGACGTTACTGTATTCCAAAATTAACTTTCTAAGTTTATAGTAAATGGAGTTATTTAAATTTGAGGTATTTAATAAAAATTCTTTACCATCACTATGACTCTAATGTAAAAGACTTGTATTTGCATTTACCGGTGCCTTTTAAGGATATGTTTGTTTACTTCGCTAAATTTAGTAATTAGTTCTAGCTGAGTAAAAAAATAAAATTGGGACAAAGCAAGAACGTTGTCGTTGTGAGTTTTTATAAGAATTGTGTACTATTAGTAAGGCATATTACAAAAATTAATACTTTAAATTTAAACATACCTTAAAGGTTGGTTTTGGAGTTCCTAATACTCGCCGGTGTGGTACGTATATCTATGTGCTGTGAGTCTCTTTAAAAGCTACTGTAAGTCTCTTTAAAAATTACTACAGGCTTCTTTAGGACAAATTTCGTTAAAGTTAAAAGAGCTTCCCAGAAGAAAACTTAATTCATTTATCCAAATCATAAATATATCAGGAATTTTTCTACATTAATTGCTTATTTCAGTTAAGTGAACCTAATCGAACCGGATTTTTCAACAAATAAAAGTAAAAAAAAAACAAATCCTCTATCAGTGAGTTTTATTAATGCTCAAAACTATAATTTTAGACTTAACGGTGACAAAGTTGTCCAGACAGTATATAGAAATATATATATATATATATATATATATATATATATATATATATATATATATATATATATACATACATACATATATATATATATATATATATATATATATATATATATATATATATATATATATATATATATATGTCTGTATCACACCGATAACTCAAAAAAAAAATTATATCTCCGGAAATAACAGAGTAGGGAAAACCAATTTGGCAGGATGGTTTCTGCCATAAGGGGTATTCTATCTCCCAAAATTCAGATTTATATCTTAAAAGATAAGAAAGTTAGAGGTAAATTAATTTTTAATTATTTAAATCTGATTCAAAAAAGTTAAAACGTCAAAATTGATTGATCAGAATGTGAGTGAAAAATGCTGCAAGAAAGTACTAACAAGCTCCTAGATACGAGTCTAAATCGTTATTTTCCTTGATTTCGTTAAAATGTGAGCCAAAAAATCCATTGTAAAGCAAAATGGTTTTATGTACATTGTCAAACGTTGAACAATTAACATGTATTATAGGATATACCTGCTAGTAAATACATGTCGAGCGTAGCTCAGTGGTCTTAATCGCTGGACGTAGTATAATCGACTGCTACATGACGAATTCTAATCCTAGTTAATGACTTTACTTTTTATCAATTTTTTTTTAGCCTCATTTCACTTTACAGTTATCTAATCAGATTGTTGTTATTCCAATAAAATTTTAGCGAGTTTTTGTATAAAAAATAATTTTATAAAGAGGAAATGAAAGTTTTAAGACTCAATTCAATTTGAATAGCATATCTGGTTGTTTGTTCTTGCCTTAACATAGTGAAACCGTTCCATATTTAATACAGTCGCAGACTTTTCCCGTGGCTTCCCACGTGATTGCTTTGTTGAATTTTCTTAAAAAACAAACACTAACGAGGAGATCCCGACTTTTGAATTTACAAAACATTCCTTCAAATGAGAAATTATATATATATATATATATATATATATATATATATATATATATATATATATATATATATATATAAAGCGTAAACAATTTACCAAAATTTAGGTCTGTAAGTTTAAAGAGAAAAAAGTTAGAGGCATTTAAAGAAAAAAAAATTGGGGTTTTCCTCAAAACGTAAAAAGTCGCGATTTGAAAGGTCAAAATTGGCAACATTTAGGCAAAGAGCCTGAAATAAATACGGATTGTGTAAACAGTGTTCTGCAAACACCTAAGTTTCATCTTCAACCATCATTGCGCTTCATTTTGCTAAAATATTTCCAGAAAATTCATTTCAAATAGACCCTCTTTCTGATGCTTTGGCAGCAGTTTTAGTTAAGTTTATAGTTTAACGGTCTATAATTTTTAGCTAATTTTCGTAGAAAAGATTCGTTAATGAGGAGACCGCGGCATTTGAATTCTACAAGATTTCTTCAAATGAGCAAACACTAGGCCTGCTAGAATCCATATCCGGGTTTACTTTCTGTTAACATAAATACAGGGTGACGAATTTCTACGGTAAAGCTCAATATAATTGTGATTATGCAAGATACGAGAAAAAATTGTATCCATTACCTATAGGATGTCTTGAGCTGCATCTTATAAAATTATTTTGACAATCATAGGATGCCCCATAAGTCTTTGGTGATACCTAATTTTTTTTTTACATTTCTTATTGCATCTTTGAATTTTTTATCGAGACGCGGTAAGTGCGTTTGGGTAGCGAATTTTCATTAAACGCTTCAAAATTCAATAACGCAATTTGATATTAACCTAAGCTTCGTCAGCTAGGAAACGAGTTTTCTAGGAAACGTTTTAAGTTTATTTTCGGAAAATTTTTGTACATTTTCAAACACGTTATTTTGATAAAATATGGTACATTGTTCCAACTATATGGGTGATACCGGTGACCAAATTGATGCCTGCTTGCATTAAAGAGACATATTTGGAATTAAAAACATTTTTATGAAAATTCACTTCCATAACGCACTTGCTGCGTCCAGACTTCTGTAGCATAAATAAAATTATTGATACTAGTTTATTTTAGAGAGGCTTACTCTAAATACCTATATCTTCCAATATTTAAGTTTTTAGCTTTATAGAAAATTCAGTGTTGAGCATTTGACTCAAAAGAAGCTAGAACACAAGGTTGCAATGTTTTTTTTATAATAGAGATACTGATGGTAACATTTTAGAAAGATTCTTCAAGCGAGCCTGTATGAGGGCCTGTAATTCCAGTCTTCAATGCTTGTTTATATTTAAAGTGTTGTGTGTGTGTGTGTTTTGTTTCTTTAACGTCGGCCTATTTCACCGACGCCAGGGATTAGTTTCACCTCACTATCCTGGAAATTTTGCCGAACCCCCGCCTTTCTGTAAGGAGGGTAGGGATCTTTAACGTGCCCAACATCGCATGGACACGGGACCCACGGCTTTACGCCCCCTGCAAAGGGCGGAACGTGCAGACATTCAACTTGCTCAAATACAATGCCAGAACCTCGGTTGATGTTAATTTTACAGTTTGTACTGAAAAAGTGAAAGGAGTACCCCGGGATCGAACCCGGTACTCTTCGGTTCAGAGGCACACGTTCTTACCCCTGAACCACCGAGGTTCATTTAAAGTGTTAATTCTAGTAATATATCTTACTAATAGTGTGCAATTCTTATAAACATTCGCTACGATAATACACGTGCTGCATCCTGGAATTTTTTTAAGATTTTCAAGCATAAAAGATATTACATACGTTACCTTTAAAGTAAACTGTTATTAAATGAGTATTTAGATTTTGTTGTTCATTAATTAATTGAGGATCATATTTTATTCAATATTTATACGTTTGATTTTCAAGAACAAATAAACTCGAACAAAGTACACTTCTATGCCGATGATACCCAGCTTTACAAATCCTTTCCTGTCGAAAATGCCTTAGACGCTATAGCAAGTTTGATAGCGTAACCACTACAGCAAAGAAGCATGATCTTGAGATAGATGTCAATAAGTGTTGCGTACTTTATTTTGGCAGCAAGGTCAGTAGGAATAGGGTTTGTTCTCCAAATATTGATTTTTTGATAGACGGGAGCTTGGAAGCAAAACAATCTGCAAAGAATCTTGGTCTCATAATAGATAACAATTTAAAATTTTCTGATCACGTCACTAATCTTCGTAGAGCTAGATTTGGCCTATTGAAATCTTTTAAAGCCACCGAGATTGCCTTCCAGTGAATGTAAAAGCTCTCCTGGTAAGCTCGATGATTCTCTCGCGCTTCAACCATGCTGAAGTTGTGTATGGACCTGCCCTTGACAGTTGGGATCAACAAAGAATAGAAAAGGTTCAGAAGTCATGTTTACGGTTCATCTTTAATCTAAAAAGAACAGATCGTGTTTCTTATAAGTTGAAAGAATTATATTGGCTGAATATGAAGAATCGCTGGAAAGCACATCTTCTTTGCTTCACTCATAAGATTGTCCTTGGGGCGGGGCCTGATTACCTACATCAGAAATTCTGTTTTCGGAGACAAATATATTCGCTCAATACAAGACTCGATCACAGGTTTGCGATACCTAAATATTATACGAGCCAATATCGGAGCTCTTTCTCTTATTTTGCACCACATCTGTATAATAAAATACCTTTTGAACATACTTTATGTTCTCTGCCAGGGTTTCGGAGATATGTTACAGATTTTTATAAAAATAGTCAGTTTGCGTAGTGTAGTTAGAGTAAATCATATTCATATTTGAGAATTCCATTCTTTCAGCTAAATTGAAGGCGCACAATTGTCAATGTTTTGTTGTACTTCTGGGTACTAAGGCATTTATAATTTGTTTATTTTGTAATTCCTACACTTTAAGTTATCTTTTAAGGGTTAAGTGGAAGAAAATTGTGAAATTAACTTCACCCTAATAAAGACCTCTTATTATTATTATTATTATTATTATTATTATTATTATTATTATTATTATTATTAATGTTATTATTATTATTATTATTATTATTATTATTATTATTATTATTATTATTATTATTATTATTATTATTATTATTATTATTATTATTATTATTATTATTATTATTATTATTATTATTACACGAGCAAAATCATGTTTCACAACAGTTGTTTTTTCATGCATCCAACGAGTGAGGAGGAAGTGATCAATATAATAAGGGCATTGAAAAGCACCAGAGCAGTAGCCCACGACGAGATTCCAATGATTATTATCAAAAATACTGCAGATTTGCTGGCGGCACCTTTAACTTATCTGATAAACTTAATGATTGAAGGTGGCGTGTTCCCAGATGACCTCAAAAAGGCTAAAACACTAACTATATATAAAAAAGGAGATAGTGATGATTTAAATAACTACAGACAGATCTCACTGCTTCCTAACTTCTCCAAGATATATGAAAGAGTTATAAATAGTAGACTACTAAATTTCTTTGAAAGTAATAATCTATTAACAGAGTCTCAAGGTGGCTTCAGAAATAAAAAAGTACAGTACATACCATTTACAAGGCACTCTGGGAAGTAGATCAAGCTTTCAACAAAAATGAATCATCAGTTGGTGTCTTTTTAGACCTAAGGAAGGCCTTTGACTCTATTAAACATGACATCTTATTTGCCAAGTTGGAGAGGTATGGCGTGAGGGGACAACCACTGTCATTGATAAGGTCCTATCTTTCCAACCGTATGCAGTGTTTGGTATATAGGTGTCCAGAAACAAACATTGAAATAAAGTCTGATTACCAAGCAGTCTCAAGGGGTGTGCCACAGGGATCGATAATCGGACCTCTGCTATATATAATATATACCAATGACTTACCCAATGCTATAAGAGAAAAACTGTTCATGTATGCTGATGACACCACCGTAATTTTACATCATTATAATAAAAATCAATTAGAGCAAAATATTAAAATGGTCATACCTGAGCTCAGAGAATGGTTCCAGGAAAACAACCTGAATATAAATATGAATAAAACTGTAGTGGTGGAATGCAATAAAAGGGCCAAAGAAACAAGTGATAGTGTCATTGCTCTAGATAACACCACGAATATAAAACCATCATATGCAGTTAATTTGTTGGGGGTTGAGGTTGACTCCAGGCTGGACTGGAAAAAACATATCGACAAGGTGGTTGCAAGGGTTGCCAGGTATACTTACATGATAGCTACCTTGGCATTTCTAGTATCGAGACAGGCGGCACTGGCTGCATACCACGCTTATGTTGAGGCCTCAATACGGTATGGCATAATACTGTGGGGAAACTCGGTGGATATGCAGAGGGTGCTGCTAGTACAAAAACGATGCCTAAGAGCGCTTTTTAATTTGCGGGTGGTGGATAGCTGCAGAAGATTTTTTAGCGAACACTGTATACTTACCTGCCACTCGATCTATATATTGGAAGCAGTGCTGTTCGTCATAGACAACCCTGGGTTATTCAAGGAGCACCTACAGGAACATGAACACCAGACAAGATCAAAAAATAATTACGCTATCCCAGCCTCAAGATACACAAGACTGCAAAGGAATGCCACACATAGTGTCATCAAGATCTACAACAAGGTACCGGTAGAAACTCGTCAACTCCCTAGGCAACAAGTGAAGCATAGACTGAAAAGATACCTAGAACTGTCCGCATTTTACGAGTTAAATGAATATCTGTTGGACGATATTGCGAAAAAAATTTAGTCGGTGTTGACTTGCAGTCAGTGCCCATGATGCCACTATTGGAATTTTTGTATTGTTTATACAATTTTTTGTTTTATTTTTTTGTTTATCTCTCTACGTATTATTTTATTTGTGCAAACTTACTCTGATTGGCTCTACGCCCTAAAGGGCATTGTATTGATGAGCTAGTAAAGATTATTATTATCATTATTATTATTATTATTATTATTATTATTATTATTATTATTATTATTATTATTATTATTATTATTATTATTATTATTATTATTATTATTATTATTATTATTATTATTATTATAAATGCGGAAAATGTTGAAAACTTTTTTTCATAGTAAGCTTAAGACTGCCTAACCTTCTAAAAGGTTAGTTAGGCATCTGTCATGGTTGTGTATTCTTCATAGCCAAAGAGCTGAACTATATTTTACCTACAGATAATTATTGATTATAATTACTACAGTACGCATACAGGTACATATTAAATTATTGTGAATAACATCAAGACTGAAATACATATTTCCGTTTCAGAAGAACTAGGTTACAGTCCAAGTGGATCAGCCAATTACATTACAGCATATAACAATTTCATACCAAGTGCAGCGGCCGAGTCGGCAATGAATTACAATACTGTGGAATCACCTGGTGGAGTGGTTAATTCGAGTGCAGCTCAAGTGAATCCAGCACAACAAGCTGCAGCAGCTGCTGTCGTTGCGAGACGCAGGGACCATGTAAGAAAAAAACCACCAGTTCCAGTAGTTACGGTGCATAGATACTCTATAGAAACTTAGCATCTTCGTTTAGTAGCTTAAGTTTAAATTAATTCGTACTTCCTGTATTAAACAATTTATAAATTTTCTCATGAAACTTGATCTGTGTGTTACCCTCGTATTTAGATTCTGTTTAACTGCCTTTTCACTGTTACCACTTAAAGTTAAGTACACTTGGAGAAGCCAAATCCCCACAACACATATTTCAAAGACCTTACGATCGTTTCGCTGACCACGTCAGCGTCATCAGAGGATGAAAACATTCTAAAATTAAAATCAACAGCTACACTGTATTTATATCGCACCTAGGTAACGAACTAATCCGAAGTAAAAATTGCAGTCGGCGACCCTGTCTATTGCGTCAATATTGAACGGACGAGGTCGAAGAACTACCCTAATCTTCTGGTTGACAAATTTATTAGCTTAAAATGAAAAAACAAAAATAAATTCATACATTTGTCAACCAGAAAATTGGGGTAGTTCTTCGACCTCGTCCGTTCAATATTGACACAATAGACAGGCGATGAGTCGTTGACTGCAATTTTTACTTCGGATTAGTTCGTTAGCTAGGTGCGATATAAATACACAGTTGCTGTTGATTTTAATTTTATAATTTTTTAATCCTCTGATGATGCTGACGTAGTCAGCAAAACGATCGTAAGGTCTTTGATATATGTGTTGTGGTAATTTGGCTTCTCGAAGTGCACTTATCAGTGCTCATCACAGGTGCCAGTTTTCACATACTCACTTAAAGTTAATAGCTGTTTTCCAAAGGATTAAAATGTATTTTACCATAGGCAATATTTTCAAAATAAATCTAAAAGTAACAAAACCCCTGGTAAAAGCTTTCGGTGAAGTTTTTATCATGTGTTTTCTTTGTTTTTTTACTTGTATCAGGTGCTTTACCGAGAGCCACGCGAACACACATTTTACCTTATTTGAAAGCCAAATACAACAATCTTTTCTGTATAGTGAATTTTGCAAACTAAAATGAATAAGGCTAAGCGTGAAAACTGACTTACCTAGTTCTTTCCAGGTGGTAAAAAATACAAATAGTTAGTCGAATGACAGATCTATTGCATGCCTTTCGGTTTTTTTATCAATGAAATAAGGGTGTATACGAAGTTCAGTTAATCATATGAATTTATTTCTTTTTGCTGTTGATTTTTACAACAAACTTTAAAACCACTGCATTTTTGGAACACAGAACGAAGAAATCTTTAAAATCCGGCATCACAATTCCCTACTCCCTATTTGAAAATTTGGAGGTTGCAATACTATTTTAAGCATTCTTTGGACCTACATTTTTTTAAAGTATAAAATCAAGCACAGTTCATTAATGTGATTATTAAATATTCAATTTGTACAAAAAGGTACTAATTTATCTTCTTTAATTTTTTAGATAATTAACTATCTCAGCCATCATTGCATTCTAATAGCGACGTCGCACTCTCGTCGCTACCACGATTCTCTGCCTCCATCAGCCATCTTCATTTAATTAGAGCTTCTACACTCCATCAATTGAGCCAGCTTTTTTAGAAGTTTTCCCTTGGGCCACTTCTTCCGTTTTTCCAAGTGTCCTTCAAATCAGCGATTCTCAAACTGTAGGGTGCGCCCCCATGGGGTAGCGCCTTTACATAGTTAGCGGGTGAGCTACAGATTGAGAAAATTGGTTTATTGAAATTTTAAAAATCCTAAGCGGTTTGGCTTTTTTTTGGAAGTTCAGTCCCGAAATTTGTTAAAGCTTGTAGCTCATCCTGTATATATATATATATATATATATATATATATATATATATATATATATATATATATATATATATATATATATATATATATATAAAGGCCGAATAGCTCAGTTTGCGACGTGAATAACCTCTAGAATTGAACTAGGAGGTCGTGGGTTCGAGTCCCGTATTCAGACAGTCGGTCTGCTTCACTCGACTGTGGAAAGGCTGGCTTATGATGCGTTATGGGTTATATTTTTCTCAATTCCTTTTATCCATTGCGTTGTCGCTCTGCCTCTTCTTCTCCTAACATGTGGTGTATACTCCAGAGCTCTTTTTGGCCATCGTGTCTCCGTCATCCTCAGTACATGCTCGTACCATAATAACTTTGTGGATTCTACTCTTACTGCTGTTGTAAATACGCGCCGTTTCCCTCTTATCTCTTCGTTTCTAATATTTTGTATTCTCGAAATATTGCATGACCTTCTTAAGAAGTCCATTTCCACGATTGATATAATCTTTCTTTCTTTCTCTGAAAGCTGCCAGCAGTCGTAGCCGTAGGTTAAAATTGGCTTCAATATAGTTGTGTAGATTGCCATTTTGGTTGGGAGTTTCATTTTGCTTGACAAGAGTAACGAGTTTAGTAAACGAACAGCCTTCTTTCCCAGTTGTGTCCTATTTTTGATATCATTTTTTGTTTGTTATATTTTCCGAAATAATGCTTCCCAAATATTTAAATTCGCTACATTTTTTTAATCTATGCAGTTGTAGATCTGGGCTTTCTTCATGCGCGTCTCCTGTCTTCAGATGTTCTGCTTTAGCGATGTTTATATTTAGACTCCCTCTCTCATATTTTTCGTTAATTTTATAAACATATAGTCTGCGTAGTTCTGATCGCTCACTATAATTATCTGGTCGTCAGCGCATAAGACAGCTGTTAGGCATTGTTCCTCCATCTGTATTCCTATTCCTGATGTTTACCTACTCCAGTTTTTAATGATTTCTTGGATATATATCCTAAACAAGATAAGTGACAAACTGCACCCCTTTGTGGTGGAAAAACCTTTGGACAAGACGTTTCCGACTCTCACCACACTCCTAGATTCCTTACATATGTTTCATATAGCGTTAACTCTTTTTTTCCTCAGGGCTCGTCTGCGGCCTTGCCGCCCCGGTAGCACTGCAACCTTTGGCTGATTGTGCATACCCTTAGTCTTACTCTACCCATTCCAAAATCACTGTTTCTTGAACTAGTCTGCACAGCCATTGGTAGGGTGAAGTTTTATATTGCTCTGTCTCCGGTTTAGACTGATCAGTTGTCTTTTGCGGTCCAGATCTTTACACTCGTACAAGATGTGCTGGGCTGATTCCTCCCCCTCGCCGCAGAGTCTGCATGCGAGGTCCCTTTCGAACCGCCCCATTTTATGCAGGTGTGTCTTGACGGCCATGTGTCCCGTCAAGAGACCTGTTGTGTTTCTGAGCTGTCCTTTGCTAAGATTTAGCAGCTCCACAGCTCTCTTTGAACTGGGTCGGTCACTCGGTGGTCAAAGGCAATGAAGAAGCTTACAGTATCGCGAAGAGAGGGTCAGCAGAACCATTTGTAGGACCAGAACCTGCTCTGGACGTGACAAAGAGCACTGCCAGGGGAGCCATTAAGTCCTGGGTCAGAAACCAACACAAGGTGTACAGTGCGGACTGTCCAGGGCTCAGACATGGGAAGTCAATAATTACTCTTACTCAAGCCAAGCCTTGTCTAAGTTTCATAAAGTTTCTTTAAGGGTACTCTGTCGTGTGCTTTTCCTAGATCGACAAATTTTAGGTGGGTAGACAGGTTGCGAGCCGTTCGTTTTTCTACTGTTTGTTGTAATACAAATACATTGCCAGTACATGATCGTCCTGTGAGTAGTCCCGGCTGCTCTTCTATATCTTCTATGATAATTTCAATTATTTTCTTCAATATCCTGTCGTACAGCTTCACCCATTGCACTTGTCACACTTATGCCGTTATAATATTGGCATACCATTTTATCGCCCTTATAATAATAATATTACTCTTTATAAAACCACTGGGCAGTTCTCCCGATTTATAACTTTCATCGGTCAACTGAAAACATTTTGCTTCTATTATTGTCACCGAAGCTTTTTAAATGATCCACTGTTAATTCGAAAACACAATAGTTTTTCCTTGTCTAGGTTCCTTAAGGGCTCTTTAAATTATTTTTTTGAAATAGGCGGGCCCAGATCATCCTACCTCCGTAACTAATTCTCAGTCCGTGATATTACTGTTTTGGATACGCTTTTTGGATGCCTGGAAACGTTTTCCTTTCTAGTAATAAATTAGTGTACTATTCAAAAGAAAATGTACCAAGAACTTATATTGAGAGCTGCAAATTTTGATATTTTGTATCTTATGTTTTTTTGTTTGTTTATCAAGTCTCCGTTACAGGTTTCATCATTACTGAAACAATGTTATTTCCTTCTGTTTACTAATTTCGTTACTGTAAAAGTTAAGTCTCTGTTGGTTTCATATTTAAATAAAAATATTGAGCAGTTCAAAAAGAATCGTTAGGCAGGTTTTAGGGAGTGGTAGAGATTTATGATAATAAAGTAAAATGATGAATAATTAGAAGGAGATAATCAGTAAAGCGAGAGTAATCCATATTTGATATCTCAAGATTTGAAGTTTTTAAAGTTGGTGTGGGAGTGTCAAAGCAATTTGGATATAACCTTATAAATTGTGTAATAATACAGCACGAATCTTAGACTTTTCGTTCCACCATAATGTACACTTTTTCAATAAACAATAATAATAATAATATTACTGTTTCTTTGTCATGTTTTAACCCACATGGATTCAAATCAAAAGCAATTTAGAGACAAGCCTCTATTTCTTTAGCGGAACCAAAATTTTCATGTTACATAATATCTGAGGTACCAAGGAGATCTCTTATTCTCCAGGGAACTTTTGTTTTTGTCAGTCGTGTCATAAGCAATGACTAAGGTGTAAAATACAAAGCAACAAGATTATTAAAACAATTATTAGTTCTTATTTTTGTAATAAGTTTATCTTTACCTTAAAGCTTTAGCTTTGGACTGTCACCGTATTGAGTTCTATTTTATTTATTTGCCGTTTTATTTATTTAATTTATTTATTGTAAACATTAATAGTGTGCTAAGATAGTATCATAAAAATGTGATAACTGAAACAATTGCTATATTGTTTTTTATTTACCTTATTGTCCCCTTCCTTCTAATGTTTTATTAACTTTGTGCTACCAGCTACCAGATATGCCACCAGCAAAATTACTTAGACCAAAAATATAATTAATTCAAGATGATATTTGGATTAGTATATGAAATTGAGAATTCAAAGTAAAAAAACCTATAAGATAAAGCTCAAGGCCACTCTTTTTGGTGAATTTTCTTAAAAACAAATTCGCTAATGAGGAGATCCCGAGTTTTGATTTTTGAGAAAAATTCTTCAAATGAGCGCTAATTAAGCCCCCTAAAACACATATCCAGGGTCAGCTCCAATTTATATATATATATATATATATATATATATATATATATATATATATATATATATATATATATATATATATATATATATATATATATATATATATATATATATATATATCACACCGATAACTCAAAAACTATGGGCCGATTTTGATTAAATTTGGTGAATACCTTCTCGCAAGTGGCTTGGATATGTTCGTTAGCCGGGAAAATCGGCTAAGGTCCTCGCGGAAAATTTTGTGTTTTCTTTCGAAAAAATTTATATCTCCGGAAATAACAAAGTAAGGGCAACAAATTTTGGTACACGGGTTTATATCATCCTTGGTAAATAACGGACGTAAAGTTATCTATGTAGGTTAAAAAAGAAACAAGTTTAGGCATTAAAAAAATTGGGGTTTTCCACAAAATGTCGGGATTTAAATCGTCAAAATTGGCAACATCTAGGCAAAGAACCTCAAATTAATACGAGCTATGGAATGAAAATGCCTCAAGAAGAATGTTTTACAAAGCTGAAAATCTTAGCTTCAACCGTCATTGTCCTTCATTTTACTAAAATGTTTCCAGAAAATTTATTTCAAATAGACCCTTTCTCGGATGCTTTGGCAGTAGAGTTTATCGTTTAATGGTATACAATTTTTGTAGAATTTTCGTAAAAAATCAATAAAACTCAATATATCCGTTATTATACAAGATACGAAAAAAGTTGTATACATTAATTGTGGTGTGTCTTGAGCTACATTTCAAAATATATTTCTACAATCGCAGGTGGCCCTTAAGTGGTTGGTGATACAAACTCTCTTTTTTTTTAATCGAACACGTCTTATGTTATTGCATTTTTGCATTTTTCATCGAACTATAATACATGTTTGTAAGAAAAGAAATTTGGGACGCAGCAGATGCGCTATGGTAGCGAATTTTCATTAAATGCTTTAAATTTGAACAGCTCCATTTGCTATTAACCTATAAGGTTGACCAAGAAACCAGTTTTTTCGGAAACACTTTAAGTTTACTTTCGGAAATTTTTGTACATTTTCAGACAATAACGTTATTTTGACGAAACACGAACATTGTTTTTACTATATAGGTTATACTGGTAACCAAATTTGATACCTGCTTTCTTTAAAAAAGACACACATATTTGCTATTAAATAAATTTTTATAAAAATTCATTACCATAACGCACTTGCAGCGTCCATACTTTTTTTTTATTAATCGTTTATTTTCCAATCGCTTTTCCAAATTAACTATTTTGATGGTAATGCTTCTTGGTAGTACAATTCAACTTAAGTGGTAATTAAAGAGTACACTCGATAATTTTAAATAAATAAAACCATTTTAATTCATTTTTTGTTGTGGCCCTTACTTGGTGAAACTGATCGATACTACGTACAGACTTCGAGACTACTTCTCTGGCTTCATCGTTGCTTTTCGTTCTAGTAAATGAAGGACGTAGTCCGCGCGTAAGCTAACTGGAGCAGGTGGCCCTTCTAAATTCTAGATGTTCTAGGATGTTCTTTAACGTTTTTGTAATCGGTTTTGCTGCTAGGCAGCTTCCTTTGACAGGAGACAATTTAACTAATACGAAATCATGACAACTAAAAATAAATATTTGTTCCTTCGCTATGATGTTTTAATCAAAAACATTTTTAAAAGGGAAAATAAAATAAAACAAAAATGACGAAGGAGGCCTCCAAAATGTCTATGGGATGTATGTCAATATTTAACATAAAGATAGAACTAACCTTTAACAGTAATAACTATAATAACAATTACAACACTAAAATAACTAAACAATAACAGTAATAAAGCAGATTCTATGCAATGAGAATATCGACACACATTAACTCATTATCTTATAGTAGCTTTTTTGATAAAATAGTTTATTTTGTTTGATTTATTTAATTAGGAAGGAGAACATCCAAGAAAGAGGCACCCATTAAATCAGTTTGGTCATTTAAAACAAGGTAGCTATTATCGTGTGTGTACTTTTTTACGTTTGGGGCTTCAAAAAATTCTACTTTAAGCTTGTTATTACACAAATGTTGTGCTTTTATGCGGTTATTTAATGTGGGTCTATGTTGGAAATCAATAATATGTTTTGCAAATGTAGATTTGTCAGAATGGTTATCTCTAAAGGCACAAATATGTTCTTTTCTTTGGATCAGGTGAACATTTCTAGAGACTTGACCGGTGTAAATTGTGTTACAATGTGCACAAGCCAATTCATAAACTCCAGCTTCTTTCAAGAGATAAGATTTAACGATACAATAGGCATGAACTATTGGACAATTGATAGTCCCTTTATTAATCTTATTTTTAAAGGGGTAGGCATTGATTCAATCCAATCCATAGCAGGTGGTAGTGGAATTTTCCTTTACGTAATAGTAAAGGATTTTTTTCACGCCCGAGGAGGTACCACCTCATACATCAAGGGGCCGGTCAAGTCCCAACGGACGTTTCCGATTCTGGTGTATGAGTCGGTTTCTCTTATAAGCAAAAATGATGATGGCTCCTCCTTGTACAAAATATTCCGGAAGTAAAATACCCCTCCATTCGGATCTCCGGGAGAGGGGTGTACAGGGGGCGCCGGCATCAAGATTTAACATATCCTTTTCGAATATACTGTGGCCGGCTGAACTTGATTTCCGAGGCCATCCCTTCGTCGAACACAACAACAACAACAACTTTTCGAATATATGTGGCCTAAATTCTAATCTGAACTCCGTCCACCATTTCCTCCAGGCTAACAGGCCCCAACTCCTCTTCCTAACCGAAACCCAAATCAGTGCCAAAACAGCCACTAATCACCTTAATTTCCCGGGGTATAAGCTCCTTACTTCCTTTAGATTGCATGGAGGAGTGTGCGCATACGTCCATGGCAATCTACCCTGCACCAGACTCCCCAATTTAGAAGCTGGAAGAAAAGAGATACTATGGATAAAACTCTCAGGGCTGCAACTAAATTCATCTGTTGCATTTACCGGTCACCTTCTGACAACAACTTTGTCCAGCTCTTTGACTACCTTTCTGAAAAAATCGACTATCTGATTTCTGAATATCCTTCCTCCGAGGTCACTATTCTTGGTGACTTCAATGTCCATAATCAGGAATGGCTAGGATCTTCAAAAACCGATCCACAAGGGAGAGCAGCGGAGGCCTTTGCAGTCAGCAATTCTTTAGCCAATATGGTTCAGCAACCTACTTACTTTCCTTGTATCCCAACACACAGCTCAAATCTCGTGGATCTCCTTCTTACTACAAAACCTGAATGCTATAAGATATCAGTCACCGCCCCCCTTGGTCGCTCAGACCACGGCATGGTCACTGCTTCCTGCGCAATGCAACCCGAGGTCACACAGTCATCACACCTACGTATAGTTTGGCACTACAACTGCGTAAACTGGGACGAAATGCGGGATTACTTTTTCTCATTTCCATGGGAGTCTGTCTGCTTTTCTCATCCTGACCCCGCTGATATCTCACAAAACGTCACCGCAATTATCCAAGCTGGCATGGAATTATTTATTTTACGTACACAGAAAACCTCTTCAGCCACTCAAAAGCCCTGGTTCTCTAAATCCTGTGACAAGGCCAGACTTGAAAAGGTCAAAGCTCACAAAACGCTTCTACACAATCCCAGTCAAGAAAATCGTCAAGCATTTAACGACGCAAGAAACCGCTATGTCCGCATTCTTTCTGAGACAAAAAACTCGTTTAATAACCACATCAAAAACAAAGTTCTCTTAAGCTCCAACGGCGGCAAACCCTTCTGGACTCTTGCTAAATCTATTGGGAATAATTTCTGCAAAAGCATATTTCCACCTCTTGTCTCAGGGGATGAAATTGTTTCTACCACCCTGGGCAAGGCTGAACTTTTTGCTTCGTTGTTCGCCGGCAATTCTACTCTCAACCCACCTCCAAATGTTCAACTACCAACAGTCCCCAATGTCGCGCATAAAATGACGGATATCATTTTCAAAACTAAAAAGGTACGAAATATGCTCTCTTCTCTTAATACCAGGAAAGCCTCTGGTCTTGACGAGATCTCAGCAATTGTTCTCAAAAAATGCGCACTAGAACTTGCTCCTGTTCTGACTCGTATGTTTCAGATATCCTACAATAAAGGCATATTTCCTAGTAACTGCAAAACTGATCGAGTACAACCCATCCACAAGAAAGGATTCAAAGCGCTTCCTAGCAACTATAGGCCTATTTCCCTCCTTCCCTCTAAAGTGATGGAAAAGTATATAAACACCGAATTACTAAAATTCCTTGAAAAACACAGTCTAATCCACGACAGGCAGTATGGATTCCGTCAGCGCAGATCGACTTCCGACCTCCTTTTCTTTGTCACCCATTCTTGGAACAAGTCTATGGAACAACACGGTGAATCCCAGATTGTGGCTCTAGACATATCCAAAGCATTCGACCAGGTCTGGCACGCAGTGCTGCTTAATAAACTTCCTGCCTATGGCCTACCACCAAAACTTTGTACCTGGACAGCAAATTTCCTCTCCAACAGGAGCATATCTGTTGTTGTGGATAGCGATTCCTCTAAATTGTATCCAATTAATGCAGGAGTTCCTCAAGGTTCAGCTTTAGCCCCTACTTTGTTTCTTCTCCACATCAATGACCTCCCCTCTAGCACATCCAACCCAGTTCACAGTTACGCGGACGACAGCACCCTCCACTCAAATATACAATATTCTAAGCCTGTCTCTTTAGCCCAATTAGATGAGGATCGCAGACTCATGGAGGGTTCTGTCTCCGTGGATCTCCAAAAATATTAGACTAGGGAAGTAGAAATCTTGTAAAATTCAACCCCACCAAAACTAAGTCTTGCTTTCTTTCTCACAAGAGATACACCAGCTCTAGACCCATCACAATGAACAACCAAGTTATTCAAAGTAATGAGTCCTTTTCTCTTGTTGGCATTTCTGTGGATCGAAATCTTAATTGGCACCAACATGTCACATCAGTTGCAGAAGCGGCTGCTAAGAAATTAGGTTTCCTTTTCCTGGCTCGCAAATACTTTTTACCAGCTAATCTCTAAGCCTTATATACTTCACAAATAAGGCCAAACCTCGAATATTGCTCCCACATCTGGGGTGCAGCTGCTGCTTCTACATTCGCTATCCTGGACTCCATTCAAAGGAGAGCTATACGTCTCATCGGTGACCATACCCTTACCCAAAGGCTGCCATCCCTTGCCCACCGACGTGCCGTTGGTGACCTGTCTCTCTTTTATAGATATCTGCACGGGCACTGCTCAGAGGAGCTTTCCTCCATAGTTCCCCCACCTGCTGCCTTCAACAGATCTACCAGGGGAACAGAGCGAATGCACCCTTTTACTGTCCAGGTCACCAGATATAGAACATCTTGGTATGCCCGCTCTTTTGTCCCGAGGACTTTCAAGTTGTGGAATTCCTTGCCGGCACATGTTTTTCCTTCTCCTCCGAACCTCCAAATCTTCAAGTCCAGAATTAACAAGCTGCCTCTTTACTCCTTGTCAACACCCACGGTACGATAGTATTTAGGCTGTAAGCCCTCATGTTGTTGATTTAAAAAAAAAACAAATATTAGAGTGAATTCACCGGTACAAAGAATGTGCTCCATATATAACTGTGTACATCGCTGCATTGACATATTCGAGTGCAACAAGTCTACACTCAGATCTGTTGCTGGGATTATTGGCTCGAGATCCGGCTGTAGCTCTTTTCTATATTGTGTTTAGTTAACTTCTTAATCTCCGACTGTTGTTGTAATTTTTACTGTTTGGTCAATCTCTTTAGTTGGGGATTTCCTCGTTGGGTATTGTGTTTAATAAATGAATAGCTTACCAAAGATCCCAGAAAATTAGAACTCGACTTGAAGTTATTTATTATAAAGTCATTAAATTGTTCAGCACAAACGTTCAAGGACTCAGTATTGTCCAATTTGCGCTAGATTGAAAAAAATTGTACTCGCATAGTTAATGCGAAACTTTTTCTTTTGAGAGAAGTTTTCGCTCATTCAATACACACCCCTAATTTTTGTGTACCCATTTATGACCTGCAGCGAGTTCTTTTCTTATATTATATTAATTTTTGTTAAGCTGTACTATCTCTATATTTCATGAAGGTTGTTGTACTCTGGTGGTTCGTTAGCTTATTCCGTTTGTATATCATACAAACAACAAAGCAATTCTGAACAAAGAACAGCTACTCTATACAAAAGAATTTAGCATAACCTTATAAAGAGAATAAGCTCATATCGAACGAGTTCAAAGCGAGATCTACTGTTCCTGGTCTGGATAGACGATATCAGATTTTGCCAGCAAGTAGATTGTAGACTACAATCTTTTATATCTGCTTACGTTCACTTAAAATGTAAATACGATACAGTTCCCTCTTCCACTTTTTTCTTTTTGTCCAATAATAGTAATGCAAATCGTATGTCTTGTTGCTGGAATAAGCTACATTCAAAGTAGCTTATCAAGATCTCTGTGTAAAACAAAAAAGACGCAGCAAGTGCGTTATGGTAGTGAATTTTCATAGAAATCATCTGGCACAAAATATTTTATTATAACTTTTTTTTCTTGCAATATAGAGATCTAGATTTTGGTGTATAGTTTACTATTTATATCTTAAATCTACATACCCAATCTGATTATCATATCTTTTTTATTTTTTGAGATAAAAATTGTTTTCGAATCAAAACTCAAAATTTTCCCGGAAAAGCTCGTCTGATTTTCCTTATAGTTCCAAAATTTTGATAACATTTTTCTAAGTTTGGTTTACCACTCGAAAAGACAAATTTAGTTAGCTCGTTTTAATGGTGGCATTAAACACAATTTAGAGTTAGCGTTTCAATGCCTTGGTAGTCCAGTGATGAGAGCGTGTTCATCTGGATCAAAGGGTACTGGGTTCGATTACCAGGGTACCTCTTTCACTTTTTCGGTACATACTGTAAAATTAGCATCAACCGAGAAAGTGGATGTCTCCCTGTTTAATAAAATTTACGAGACAGGATGAATACCAGACGAATAGATGAAGTCTATCTTCGTACCCTTGCCAAAACAACCACACTCCCACATATGCGAGGACTTTAGGCTGATAAGTCTTATGATCCATGCCCTTAAGATACTATTAAAAATATTACATAACAGGTTATTTAGAAGATGCGAAGCAGAGATAGGACATGATCAGTTCGGTTTTAGGAGTGGTATGGGGACAAGAGAAGCGCTGTTTAGCCTACAAGTGTTGTGCCAGAAGTGTTACGATCAACACAGGGACATCTTTCTCTATTTTGTCGACTTTGGGAAGGCCTTCGAGCGAGTGAAGCATCCAAAATTGATAGACGCCCTACGAAATATAGGTCTAGATGGCAAGAGCTTAACATTGATCAAAAACTTATACCGGTACCAAGTGGTCAAAATTCGAATAGAGGGCGAGACTTCTAACAGCATAAATATTGGGAAAGGAGTTGGGTACGTTAAAGATCACTACCCCCCTTACAGAAATACAGGGATTCGGCAAACTTTCCAGCATAGTGAGGTACAACTGCACTCTGGCGTCGGTGATTGGCCACAGTCGCGGAAAAATACCGACGTTAAAGGAAGAAAAAAAAGTTAGCATTTGTCAACTCGTACAGTGCATCACACCACACTGATACGTTTAAAACCATTGCTCTGATTTTGGGCAAGCCGTGATAATATTTACATAGCTTAAATTTAATGGCATTTAAAAAAGTAGCGTGCAAATAATAGTATGTGGTTTACGAAAACCAGAGGCTACACCGGTATAAGGATAATCTAACAATCAATGTAGATATAATTGCTCTGAATGGCGAATTTCTCATTTTAGCAGTTTTGAAAACATGGACGCAGCCGTAGTTGGTAACCGTGTTTTAAGATTTACCAAGCTATGATGAAAATTATGCCTATAATCTTCGCTTAGTATATTAAATAATTATATATATTATAAATAATTTGACATGAGTTGGGTCAAAAACAATAACTGAAATTAAAAATAGACTTATAAGGCAGCATACGTAATAATTTAGTAGTTATTTCATACAGAAGCCATGAAAACACCAAAATAACAAATATAAGTTTATTTGTAAAAATATAAAATTAACAAATGTTACAAAACAATACCTTTAAATCAATAAATAAAAATAAATAAATCAATTTACACTCAAGCACCAATATGGTGTTACTGAGACGCTGAATTCGATTACATTCAGTTAGTGGGTATTTGGGCATTATATGCCATCTTCTGGGCATCAAAGTTTCTTCCCCAGCCGCCGCCGCCACCACCTCCATAAGAGTCATGGCCACCTGAGCTTATGTGCTCATGATGATCGTGATGCTCATGATGAGGATGAGCTACTACTTCATAGGTGACGTGTTTCTCATGACTAAGGAGCTTCTTGAGACCGATTATTGCCGCCAAGACAAGGGCGAGCTGAAACATAAAAATTATATTAGACATATATATGCTGTGGAAAGTAAAATAGCAACCGTGACAGTTTTCACACAACAACTATTGAATATACTTATGTATACGAGTATGCTCAATTGGTGAATTATTGTGTTAGTTGAGTATTGCTTCGAAGATAAACTGAATACAAAAATGCTGTGCAAAGTAATTTGCCTATTTGTAAATTTGTATGTTGTTTAGGATTTAGCCTCTAAGCGCTGTGAATCCAACAGGTCCTTTTTGCATGATTCTTTTTTCTTAGGGTTCTCAAAAAATTTCAGGCACTCTATGCAGACCACTATCTTTTTGGGAGCTATTTTACCTATTAGCTGTGGTGTTACGGGCACCCCTACAAGGCTTTCTGCAGGACTTGCAGCCACATAGCAAGTGTTCTGTTGTTTCTGCTTCTTCGGTGTAGTATCTGTAGTTTTTACTATCCGCCTTACCCATCTTTATAAGGTGAACCTCCACCATATTGGTGGAGCAAAGATATAGGAGAGAAAAAAAAACGAATGTATGACAGCCAGAAAATAACTGAATTATTGCAGAGGGGGGTGATACTCAGCTGTCAGTTACGGAAGCAATTAAGTTGCAGACAAGGAAGAGAAAAGAGCTGAAACGGATGATAACATATTGAAAAAAAAGCCAGTGGGCAGTCATGTGTGAGAAACTGAACGAAGATATCCAGGAAGGGTTACTGGGTTGTGATGGAACAGTTCGGGCTACGGAACCCACCATATAACCTCACAAAGTCAGCCAGATTATAAAAGATGATCAGACTACTAGGAACCGAATTGGATGGCGGAGATAGAGGAGTTTACGGAAGTGGAGTTGACCACAGCAGCTAAAAAATGAGACTTAGCAAGGCTCCCGGCTCAGACGGTATACGAGCAAGGCCATAAAATAGCTGCCCAAAATAGCTCCAGAGGTTTTGCTAAATGTAATGAATGAACTACTTCGGAGACAAGAGCTTCCCCTCAAATGGAAAATATCAAAGGCTGTGTGGCTTTGCAAAAACGGTAAGCCCGTAGATATGGCGTCATCCTTCAGGATATGTTAGGAAAACTACTCGAACACTTGATCGAAGCGCGACTAGAAAAGGAAATAGAAGTAGAAGAGAGACTTTCATAGCCCAAGTTTGGTTTCCGAAAGGGAAGATTCACATTACATGCTGCGAGATACGTACCAGAAATTGCAAGAAACAAAAGCAAGAAGTGGTCTGCATTGCTCACTCTCAATGTGAAAAATGCTGCTAGCTGGGGCAAAATCATAGAAGAACAGAAAAGAAGAAACACCGCTGAGTATCTGATAAACATAATAAGCAGTTACGTCTCATAGAGAAAGATCAGCATTGCGAAGGGAGAGACGTTGGCTCTCACGACGGGCGTGCCACAAGGATCCATCCTGAGATCTATTCTCTGGAATATAATCTATGATGGAATCCTCAAGCTAAAAATGGTTGAAGGAGTTATCCTGGTTTGTTATGGCGATGACGTAGCAGTCCTAATAGCGGCATCAGAACAAATCACACTTAGGTTTCGAATCAACGAAACGTTAAAAAGAGTGGAAATGACGGCCAAAAACTCTAGCTGACCCCTGCAAAGACAGAGGCAATCATCATAAAGAACAAAAAATCAGTGACGATTTTTGGTTCCGCTAAAAGAACATCATGATAAAATGGCAGCAAAGAGGGTCCTAAAACACCACGAAGGGACAATGGACAGCAAGATGGAGTCCAAGTCTGACAGGCTCGATGAAATTCGACGACTAAGAAATGAATTTTTGGCTCATACAATTGCTTATAGGCTACGGATATTTCAGATCCTTTGCCAGACTAATGGGAAAGTTAGACGGGAACGAGAGAACATGTATCTACCACGGAAAAGAGGACACAGTATAACGCTGCACTTTTGTTTCCTCAAAGTTCGACGAGATGAGAAGTACCACCCTCAACTCTGTAGGGGTACATAATATCGACGACCTAGTACCAATAATACTAGAAGACAAGAGCTCATGGAAAAACGTCATGGAATTCCCGCGACAAGCTATAACCATAAAAGAGAGACTGATCATAAAAGAGAGACGCAAGAACTGGAGATGTAAAGGAAACAACCAACTAGATTGCCCGAACCCCTAATTACTTAAATCGGACTGGGGAAATGGGAAAGAGTGGAAGCAGAAGAAGAAAAGACAGCTCTACATTTACATACACATATAGTACCAGTTTGTAATAGAGAGGTTCTGGGGAGCCATTAGCTTGGTCAGCAGATGCGCTTACTAGGCCGCACAAAAAGGTGATACCTTATTGATAAGTACAATTTGTAGAATCCAATTAATCACAATACAGGTTTTAGACCTGACGCTCGTTTTGCTAACAAAGTTAGCACCATCAGAGGGATGAATAAACGAACCAAATAAAGACTAGAACTATTAATAATATGTTAGTAGCCAAGCAGGTGCGAACAGCGTCCTCTACGATGGTACACACCCAGCCTTACTGGAGAGGGTCCTGTGATTATTCTCCAGTCGTTCTTGTCCAATCCAAGAAACAACTGAGACTTCTCTGTTGATATGATGATGAACCGTTTTGCCTGTCTTAAGCCTGGGGTTTTCCTTCAGTATGACACCATTTGATTCCTTTTCCAAGCATCAATTTCATTTCTTACGTTGCTTTTGGATAGTCCAAAATAGGACCCTGGAACATATTATGGCCATTTTGCGAGGCTATCTGCTTTCTCATTTCCTTCAATGCCTTGACGCTCTGGTAGTAACATCAACTTTGTTGTTCGTGGCCAGTTGCTTCAAGGATTTTTTTTAGTCCCTAGTCAGTTTAGACACAGTTTTGAAAGATTTCACAGTTTACCAAATATTTGACACATTTTTTGGGCCTAAATTAAGTAAACACAAAACTTTACAACAATTGTTTTTGGGTAGAATTTACTTTTAGCAAAGATTTTCTGTATTTTGGTTATGGCAAACATAAGCATATAGCTTTTTCAATCTACGATGTTTTCGTGTGTGGGTGATAATTACTTGGACGGTTTCAAAATTAAAAGCTTTCCGCTTAAAGTTGTAATCAAGATCAGACGGCTAACAACTAATTCTTTGTCAGCCTATTGAACATAACAAAACCTTTTTCATTCAAAAGTTACGTATAGTGAGCTTGTAAGTTGTTACCATAGCTATGTTACTTAAATGAACAAAAACACCTCACGTAAAATATTCCACTACGCTTAGGCACAGTGCTTCGGTTTGGCCATTATTATCGATGAGCATAAAGTATCCATTACATCTAGGAGAATTAGTTATTAGTAATGGTTGTCAGACTGAAATAGTGGAGTTTGAGCGAAACAAAATATATCCTGTGAAGTTTCACCAAGTTGTTTTGTTATTTCTTTAATTATCTCTATCAGACAACAATTTACAAACCTTCTTTATTTTACAGTGCTGAAGGAAAAATCAATTTTCTTTAGAGAGGGGTATTTTACGGCCCAATCCATTTAATTTTTTTTTGATGGGGTTTGGGGGTAGGTAGAAAATGGTACACTTAAAAAAAACCTTTTAGCATTTCTTTTAAGACCTATTAACATCAGAAAAATATAATTCAATTTGTATTTTGGAAACGGACTGTATACTTTCCAAATGCTGCGAAAAAGAAGGGGTAGGTAAACATACAAGTTCCGTTTTAGCATTTCAATTAAATTAAAAGTAATTGCAATTAGCGGCAGAGGACATTTCCGAAGCTCAGCTTTTATATTTATTTGCAAACTGGTTCCTGTACACTGATAATTTTAATCACTTTGCAAACAAATAATGAGGGCGGCCTACAGAAGACAAATCAATATAACCCGCACTCCTAAAAGCGTTTCGTAATTCAATAAAAACCTGTTTATCTTTTGTCACAAAATTTGTCGTTGTCACTTAAAGTTATATTGTATACAGGGTGTGCCAATTAAAACTTTCCACCTCGAAAAGATCGGAATTAAAAAACGAACAAGGGCGAGACACCTCGACCTTGTTTTTAAGGGGACACATGATAGCGTAAGCTTTGGTGTATTGAAACCTACTCCTAAGGCAGAGGCGTAAAGAACCCTTGAATTTTAAATGGCACCCTGTGTTGTGTAACACCCCATTTTAAAGCCTTCTCAATTCTGCTCACGACAACATACGGCATTTTAAATTTTTGTTTGGATATGGCAATAAAATCATCAATAACAAAATACGCCAAAATGTCAATAAATGAAAGCAGGTTATTTGATTAAATGTTTAGATTATTTCCCTGCACTGACATACAATAGTACTACCTTTGATCCGCTGCCGAAGGAACATTTAGAAGCATTACTGGCGTTATCTGACAACATTCTTCAACAATTCGCCGACGAAGCTCATCAAGTGAGTTTAGTAGTGTTGCATAAATTCCTGACTCCAAGTATCCACATAGATAAAGTCTACGGGTCTTAAATCTGGCGATATGGAAGGCCACTTAATTTAACCTGTGCGTCCTATCCAATGACTAGGAAAGTTATGATTAGAAAAAGCACGCAAAGCTGGCGCATAATGTGGTGGAGGACCATCTCGCTGAAACTACAGATCGTCTTCTGCCAACGCGTTCTAATTTTCCAATATTTCCACAATCGTCGGGTAGATCTTTGTTTCCAGTCAATCTAGACCCATGTTTCCATCCAGATTTCCCAGTAGGAAGGAAGGTTCTATGAGGTGGTCTCCCAGTATGCCCGCCCAAAAATTCAATTTTCCCGGATGCTGCGTATGAGTTTCACAAAATTCTAGGATTTTCATCACTTTTGAATTGGCCATCCAGTTGAAAAAACAGATAGAGTACAAAAAGGTTGGATTCCTTTTGGCACGATCACTCAATTCTTCACAGAAGTGAACTGCACGCAGCGATCAGGATCGTCTTCATTAAGTTCCTGTAGCAAATTAATTTTGTATGCATGATATTTATTAATTTTAAAGTTTCGGTGGCAACTAACTACATAAATTCCTGAAGTACTTGCAAGTTTCCTGAGACTAAAATTTGGTTTCATTGCGATGTGACCCAAGACAGCTACCTGATTACCCTCATTACGTCTCACCTGCTTACATTGATGCTTTCTGATTGCAACCTATCCAGTTTTCCAAAATTTAGGCATTAAATCCAGGACGTACTGATGCAAAGTGCTTTTCTCAGGATGACTATCATTAAAAATATGTGCTGCCTGTCGTGCACAGTTGTCATTCTTGTAGAAAAAAACTAATTATTTCCACTGTTTCAGCAATTGAAAAACACAGTCTAATCCACGACAGGCAGTATGGATTCCGTCCGCGTAGATCAACTGCCGACCTCCTTTACTTTGTCACCCATTCTTAGAACAAGTCTATGGAACTACACGGTGAATCCCAGATTGTCGCTCTAGACATATCCAAAGCATTCGACCAGGTCTGGCACGCAGCGCTGCTTAAAAAAACTACCGGCCTATGGCCTACCAACAAAACTCTGTACGTGGACAGCAGATTTCCTCTCCAACCGGAGCATTTCTGTTGTCGTGGATGGCCATTCCTCTAAACTGTATCCAATTAATGCACGAGTTCCTCAAGGTTCAGTTTTAGCCCTTACTTTGTTTCTTCTCCACATCAATGACCTCCTCTCTAGCACATCCAACCCAGTTCACAGTTACGCGGACGACAGCACCCTCCACTCAAATATACAATATTCTAAGCCTGTCTCTTTAGCCCAATTAGATGAGGATCGCAGACTTATGGAGGGTTCTGTCTCCGTGTATCTCCAAAAAGATTATACTGGGGAAGTAGAAATCTTGTACAATTTAACCTCACCAAATCACAGTCTTGTTTTCTTTCTCATAAGAGACACACCAGCCCTAGGCCCATCACAATAAACAACCAAGTTATTTAATGTAATGAGTCCTTTTCGCTTCTTGCCATTTCTGTGGATCGAAATCGCAATTGGCACCAACATGTCACATCAATTGCAGAAGCGGCTGCTAAGAAATTAGGTTTCCTCTTTCGGGCTCGCAAATACTTTTCACCAGCTAATCTCTATATCTTATATACTTCACAAATAAGGCCAAACCTAAAATACTGCTCCCTATCTGGCGTGCCGCTGCCGCTTCTACACTCGCTATCCTGGACTCCATTCAGAAGAGAGCTATAGGTCGCATCGGTAACCCTACCCTAACCCAAAGGCTGCCATCTCTTGCCCACCGACGTGCCGTTGGTGACCTCTCTCTCTCTCTATAGATATCTGCACGGGCACTGTTCAGAGGAGCTTTCTTCCATAGTTCCTCCACCTGCTGCCCCCAACAGATATATCAGGGGAACAGAGAGAATGCACCCTTTTACTGTCCAGGTCACCAGACATAGAACATCTTGACATAACCGCTCTTTTGTCCTGAGGACTTCCAAGTTGTGGAATTCCTTGCCGGCACATGTTTTTCCTTCTCACCCGATCCTCCAAACCTTCAAGTCCAGAATTAACAAGTTGCCTCTTTCCTCCTTGTCGACACCCACGGTACGATAGTATTTAGGCTGTAAGCCCTCGTGGTGTGTTGTTGAAATAAAAAATCAAAAATTGTATAAACCATTTTTCCAAATTGGAATTCGTTCGGCTTGGTGATGATTTTACGGGATATTTACTTATCTCGCACAAAGTAAAACAGATAAGTAATTTGAATTGATAAATTTTATTGAAAGATAAACCTAAAATCACACAAGAAAATATTTCTATTAAGAAATTGTTAAAAGGTAATCAGATAACGCCAAAAATGCTTTGGAATGTTCGTTTAGAAGTCGAGCAAAGATTTTATGATTGTATGGAAGTGGAAGGAAAACAATTTAAACGATTAATTAAGTAACATTTTTTCATTCTTTGATATTTTGTCTTCTTCCTTAATTGATGATTTTATTGACATATCCAAACTAAAATTAAAAGCCCGTATGTTGCCATGAGCACAATTGAGAAAGCCTTAAAATTAGGTATCACTCAACACAGGATGCTATTTAAAATTTAACGGTACTTTATGCCCCTTCCTAAAAGGTAGGTTCCAAGACCAGAAAACACACCATCATGGATCGAAGTGTCTCGACATTTTCTCTTCATTTTTTTTAATTCCAATATTTTCTAGTGGGAAGTTTTAATTGGCACACCCTGTAGAATATATGCTTTTATACATTCTTATGCTTTCCTTAAATTGTCTATTATTTTGCGAAAGCTATTTAGTTTATAATTCTTAAGAAAATCGTGTAATTATACATACCTTGCTGACGAGCAATGCTTTTCCTACAAGCAGCACTAACCCTTTGAATGCCAGAGCTTTCAGTAAACCAATTTTCATGGCGGCGGCTGCCATCATAGCCATCATTCCATTGCCTCCCTTGTTTTTCTTACGAGCTTCTCCTACCGAAGGCTCACTGGGGCGTAGGGAGAGACCGAGATTCATGCCGCCGCTCTTGTCACTGTTTCCTGAGATTACAACATCTGCTCCATCGGCTACCTGGAATAGCATAACGTTATTAAAAGTTTGCTGCAGCAGGATGTGAGGTATGGGATTTTCATCCGGCTTAATTTAAAATGCTTTGAAGATAGCTAGGTAGGAAATAGGAAAGCGTATGCAGGAAACTACCTAGCCATCTGACTCGGAATAACGCTTGGGAATAAATACTCTGTACCCATGTATTTGAAAATACTAAAGTGTTAATTAATCTGCTTCATTTTTTAGCGAATTTTCTTTAAAATTTCGCTCGGATAAATATATATATATATATATATATATATATATATATATATATATATATATATATATATATATATATATATATATATATTTATTGCTATAGATAGCAAATAATAGAAAGGATTACGAAATTTTAATGGGAAAACGGGAAATTTATACATCCTAGTATATATAAAATAAATGTATACACTCTAATGTAGCAACGAAAGAGTGTGGCATGAGATGTCAACGCCCGACATAAATGTCAGTGACCCATGTAGCAACCCTCGATGTTAAGTTTCATTCGAGTAATAAAAAAAAAATAGATTCTAGAAATATCCGTAAAGAAACCAAGAACAATGCTTCAGTTTTTGTAGAGAGAATGAGATTGTAGCTAATAAATGCAATTCTGTTGATTTATTGTGTGTAAAAATATGTATGACCAAGCTACCTAAAGGCTCGATGTATTAAAAGAGCAGAGGTCATTTGTAAAAACAAAACTTATGTAGTATTAAGGTATATGTGCGCGCAAGAAAAAAACGTAAAAAGACACTAAAGGTTTGACGGAAAGCTCAAACACAGGTGGTTGGATGAACAATAGCGTTTTTTCACCTGTAAGAAAGTTAATAAAAGCAAGAGTCCGGGAGTGTCCGGGGTCTTTTCATCAAGTGAATTCATCGGCATCATTTCACCAAATCATGTGATCATCGTCATCATTATGTAAGTTGACATAAGAGATTCCAGAGTGCATCGAAGGGAGATTAGAAAAAAAACCTTCAGAGTGCTACGAATATGGAATATTTCAACATGTTAATAAATTAAATCCATTAATAATCAATAAATGGGCAGTAAAATATGGCATGGACAAATTAGAAAAATAATAATAATTAATAATGGACAGTAATAATGGAAAAACAATATATAATCCAATGAAAAATGTTTCAGTAAGTGTTTTCTTTTCCTAAATTGATCAGTGCGGTATGAATTTCACCATTTTAACAGCACCAATTAAAGATTGAGTGCCAATAGATTTAAATAAGCAAAAATGTGCTTGAAATGAACAGAAAGAGACTGTGATCTCTGTAGAATTGTCGATGTATATTGCTAATGTTATATCAATGTTTAACCGGTAATTGTGTAATTATTTATAATGTTACCTGAATGTTTTAATAGGATTTTTCAATTTATGTTTATGTAATGAATGCTTTAAATGTTTCTGTTTGTATTTAATGTGTGTCACCTAGACACCGTAAAATTTGTGTAATGAATTAAATGGAATGTATAACAGATTGTAATTAACCAGAAGTATTGTTTTTCGTTAATAATTAATCAGTAAAATTGTTGTATAGCCATCTGTGCAAAGCGAAATTAATTTTTGATCAAGTAAAAAATCAATAAATGAATTTAAATAGCACATATTAATGAATTTTAATTAGTAGAAGCTAGCTGTAATTATAATGAACCCAACCTGATGATTAAGATATATGTTCTCAGCTCTAAAATAAATATTTGCAGGTATGCTAAAATAAATACCATAGCAATATATATATATATATATATATATATATATATATATATATATATATATATATATATATATATATATATATATATATACCTATACAAATTTGGTAAAAAATTCACTAATGAGGAGATCGCAACTTTTTAATTTTAAAAAAATATCTTCAAATGAGCGCGAACTAGGCGCCATGGAACCAATCCGAATTTTTATTTACAGAAGAAATTTTGGGGTTTTCCGCTTAAAACGTCGAAGTCGCGATTTGAAACTTCAAAATTAGCAACATTTAGGCAAAGACTCTGAAACGGATAAGGATTAAGTAGAGAAAATCTTATAAGAAGAGTGTTTTACAAACCCCGAAGTTTCATCTTGAACCGCCATTGTCGTTCGTTTTACCAAAATATTTTTAGAAAATTCATTTCAGATAGAGCCTTTCTTTGGTCCTTTGGTAGTAGTTTCAGTTATAGAGTTTAATCGTCTACAATTTTTATGAGGAGACCGCGACTTTTGACTTTTAGGCCCCCTATCGGGGGTTAGTTTCAGTTTTTATCTGTTCTCGTATGTACAGGGTGACGCGTTTCTACGATAAAGCTTAATATATTCGCTTTTATACAAGATACGAGAAAAAGCTGTATACGTTAATTATAAAGCGTCTTGAGCTGCGCATCTTATAAAATTCTTTTGACGAGCAAGGGGAGGCCAATAAGTCGTTAGTGATACAAATTTTCTTTTTTTTTTCGATCACCGCTTATATTATTTGATTTTTGCATTTTGCATCGAATTATAATGCATGTTTGTTGGGAAAAAAAACTTGATAACGTTAATCGTTTGTCAATTATTTTAATCTTTTGTAACGTTTCACATTTTTGGCGTTTTTACCAATATGTAGGAGGGTCTCGTGAAAGTGAGAGAGGTTTTTGTTTATATTATTATTCAAAAAAAAAAAGATGCCATATACTGAGCTCTCCCAAATAGGGACTGAATTTCAAAAAACCGAAACTCTCCTAATTCCAATTTTTTAAATTGTAAAACTCCCTATTATAACTACAGACTATAGTTTTGGAAATATTTTTTCCAGTTTGTTTTTTTCAATCTTAATTACAGATTAGGCATATAATTTGAATGCTTTGTATTTTTTGGGCAAATTTCTTGGAAAAACTAGTTAGTTTTTGTAAAAAAAATTTGTTTCTGCAGAAATTATTCAAGAATTTTTTTTTCATTTTGGTCATAAAAGCTTAATAAATTATTGTAAAAAAATGTTTTCGGAAATCATGCAAAATCTTTTTGGGATGTTTGTCAGTAAGATTTTTGTGTAGGTGTGTAAATGGCTTGAAGAGGTTCGTTGGCCGTGAAAATCGAACCCGTTTTTCGGAAACATTTTCAGTTTATTTTCGGGAACATTTTCAGTTTATTCACAATTTTTTGTAGTTTTTCAAATTATCATGATCAAATATGGTAAATTAGTCCGCTATATAGGTTATATTGGTAACCAAATTTGATGCCTGCTTTCGTTAAAAAACTTCGGAGCGAAGAAAGTGCGTTATAGTATAGAATTTTCATTAAATGCTTCTAATTTGTATTACTCAATTTTATATAAATTTAGAAACAGATGAACAGAATTTTATCAAAATACCTTTGTTACTATTTGGGAAACAATTTTTGTACAAAAACTCGTCTGACGTGTCTGGCTAATGAACTCGTCGACGGTACTAATGAAAATAAAGATTCTTGCTGAGTCTCAGTACAATCGTTTTAAGTTATCGGTTGGATACATACACACACACGCACACACACACACACACACATATATATATATATATATATATATATATATATATATATATATATATATATATATATATATATATATATATATATATATATTAATGAAAATTCGCTAAAACAAGAGATACACACTGATCCGTTTTTTATAAATTGTTTGTGGTGTTAATGAATATTTGAAACATTTGTCATGGCCTTTGCAGGCATATGTATGAATGAAACAATAAGTGACAGCCTGAGGAACCTGACGAGAGCGAAAACTTTGAGGGGGAAAAGAAACAAAGAAGGTAAACTAACAAGACATAGCAGAGTTTGGTGACAATTTCTATATAATCTGTATGGTTTATTAAACAACTAACGGTTTATGAAGCCTATGTATGTATGTATATACCATAATAAAAGTAGATCCCAGTATGGCCAGGATTGAGAAAAATGTTTTATTAGCTAGGGTATAGCAAAGCACAAGAAAACAGATTCTGAAGTCCATGCTTAGTACAATTTAGTGTTAATTAATTGTGAACAGCGAGTTAGTCACAGTGTCTAATTAATTAGAACAAAACAAACGGTAAACAAAAACAAAAACAGAACAATTTTATCAAAGCAAACAAGCCCACAGTCACAATGCCGTTACCAGGTCTTGTTCGTTAATGAGAATCAGAAATAATTGGGAATTTTTAGGAGAAATGATTGGTAAATATTTACTGGAAGGTTAAAATGTATTTCCAAGTGAGCTTTGTCTCATAGTAAACGTATTTTATTATAGTTTGGCTAACGAGCAGATTTTACTATGTGTCATAAAGTTATAGTTAACAAGGATTGTTATTTCATTGATTGTTGTTTGATCAAAACATCATATCATAACATAGCAACAGATCTTTATTTGTAGTTGTCATGATTTCGTACTAATTCAATTTTGATCTGTCTGAGAATGCTGTCAAGCAGCGAAACTATAGTCACAGAAACGTTGAAGAACATCCTAGAACCTCCAGAATTCATAAGGGCCACTTGCTCCAGTTAGCTCACGCGCTGGCTACGTCCTTCACCTACAAAAACGAAAACCAACAGTGAAGCCAGAGAAGTAGTCTCCAAGTCTGTATGTAGGATTGTTATATTACACCACAATGAGTAGTTTTTAATCAACAGAGTGTTACAAAATGTCATTGCCATAGTAAATTGATATATTCATTCGCATGCTGTTAACTAAACCAACTACTTAAATTTGTGTGTGTGCGCGCGCAAAGAAAAGGAGTGCACTGGAAGGTTATCCATCATCCATGGACTGAATTTAACATAAATGAATTTAAACAGATCATTGATTTGCTTAACATAAGGCAAGTTCCGTTATATACTGTAAGAAAATTCGCTACTGTAACGCACTCGCTGCTTCCCAATTTTGTTTAGCAGTTGTCGATGTCTGTGTTGGAGCTAATAATTTTCCAATAATCAGCAACATATTACTCGTTTCTTAGCAAGCCGCTATAAATATATTTGTAAAAAAAAACAGATTGTATAATAAATTTTAATGCATACAGAGTTTTCATATTAAAGCTCCCAATTTGTAAGTTTTTCAAACAATAAAAACTTATTTTTTTTATACAAAACTTGCTTCTCTCTTAAGTTCATGAGTATCAAATACGTATATATTGAGTAATTTACTGTGTAGGCATCCTAACTAAAAATATCATTTCTATTTTTGTTTAAAAAAATAATAATTGTATCACCATCGACTTATGGACGAGCCTGTGATTGTTAAAAGATATTTATTAGATGCAGCTCAAGACAGTCGATAATTAACGTATACAATTTTTTTCTCCTGTTTTGTATAGTAACGGATATATTGAGATTTACCGTTGAAATTCGTCACCCTGTTTATATGTAAACAGATAAAAACTGAAAATAACCCCGGATATGAGTCTGAGCTCATTTGAAAACATCTTTTCAAAATTTAAAAGTAGCGGTCTCATCTATAGCGAATTTTTTTGGCGAAAATTCGCTAAAAATTATTACTACACTAAAACCAAAAAATCTATAGCTACAACTACCCCCAAAAAGTCAGAAAAAGTGTATATTTGAAAGGATTTGCTGAAAATATTTTAGCAAACTGAAGGACAATAAAGGTTGAAGCTGAAAGATTTATGAACACACTTCTTGCTACATGTTCCTTACATAACCCGTATTGGTTTCAGGTTCTTTGCCTAAAACTTGCCAATTAATTTAGACGTTTGAAGTCGAGATTTTGATGTTTTAAGAAGAATAACTATAAAATTTGCAAGGTATTTTTTCTGGTATTCTATGACTTTTTTGCGTTAAAAAAATTAAATCTGCGTCTGTAATCTGTAACATACAATAGACTTTGTTCTCCACACAACATGTTTAGGTTTTGGGAGTTTCTCTGGTCATCAGTGGCACCCAATTTTTTTTTAATTGTCTATAACTTTTAGTGAATTTTCTTTAAAAAAAATCACTATTGAGAAGATCCCGACTTTTGAATTTTGAAATTTTTTTTTCGAATGAGCGCTATTTAGGACCCCTGGAACCCAAATCCTAGGTCGGTTCCAGACTTTATATGTTGATATATACATATATATATATATATATATATATATATATATATATATATATATATATATATATATATATATATATATATATATATATATTTATTTATGTGTCACACCTATAACTAAAAAAATAATGGACCGATTTTGATGAAACTTGGTGAGTACCTTTCTTTCGCAAGTGGCTTGGATAAGTTCGTGAGCCATAAAATTCCGCTGAGGTTTTCCCGGAAAATTTTGTGTTTTCTTCCGAAAAAACATATCTCCGGAATTAACAAAGTGAGGGCAACCAAAT